>PVKA01037770.1:0-20718 GCA_004027165.1 Ctenomys sociabilis | reverse complement strand
AGGTAGTATTTGCTGGGGAGATGGCTCAGTGGAATAAGTACTTCCCTTGCAAGCACAAGGGCCTGAGTTCAATCCCTGGTTCTGCCAAAAAACCAAATGGTATCATATAAATCATGTTAAATGTGCATATACCAATACTCCCAGCATCTTTTGTCACAAACTAAATACATTCCTGAAGGATAAAATTAAAATTAAGAATATGATGAAACTAAGTTCTAAATAAAAGAAATAAGGCATAAATGTCATGTACTCAAAATTAACCTTTGGGTGAGGGAGATGGCTCAGTAGAATAAGCACTTCGGGCCTGAGTTCAATCCCTAGTTCGGCCAAAAATAAAAAAAAAATAAAAATTAACGTTTGGCACATCCTTGAAAATTCATTAGAGAAGCTACCCATGGAAGTTCAACTACTATCCTCAGAAAGTGTAATATAGATAGCTTTTCTTTCCACACAGAAATGAAGCACCTTTTCTATAGCTAAGCATGTAGTTTCCTCACTAATTTGGAGGACTTCTGAAAAAGAAAAGGTTAATTATGTAATACAATCACAGAATAGGAAGAAAGGTTCCTGTTAAGAGAAATGCATTTTTATTACATATTTATTGAGACATTTCTACTGAGTCAAGTGCTACACAGAATCACTTTCTCTTCTCCAACTGCCTAAAATTGAATTCCCCTAATCAATGTGTACACACAAATACTAATCTAAATGAAGCTACCACACATAATCACCAACTGATCAGCAGAGTTTGGTTTCCCATTAGAGTTTGAAGTTAATTTAGACCTAAGTAACACTCACTCTCTGCATTTATTCATTCATTCATTCATTTCTTGGTACTAGGCTTGAACCCCTGGCCTATCCTATAGTATGCAAGTGTTCTATCACTGAGTGATGTACATTTGCAACCCTGAACAGCATTTTTTACAAAGTCCACAGAACAGGATATTCTTTGTGAAACTGTATATGTGTATGTTTTCTTACTAGGTTGAGATATAAAATGAATTTCTTAGCTTTGTTTGCAAATTCTAGCAACTTAATACTGTTTCCTCAGGTGCTGATTTCTAGCTGATAAGTGGAATAAAAGACATGTAAAAATGAGTGTTTAATTACATGGGTTTTTTTACAAAATAGGGGAGTTCAGTTTTTTCCTGTTTCCCAACAGCAAGAGGCTGAAGTTTTATTGTGTGGGATACTCTTAACTTCATTTGACATTATTTGAATGAAGAATCTTAAATCTAAGACCATCTCAGTATTTTTACACTACAGTACTGGAACTATCTACCTGATCCAGATCTATCCAGGGTCACAAAGGCCAATGCCTTCATCGGAAGCCACATTTTTTTTTTTTTTTGAAATCTAATAGTGAGCAGATTTAAAGGAAAGAGTTCACTAGGCTGTTTTCAACAAATAGATTTCCTTAGTCAAGTTAGACATAAAAGTAAGCATTTGAGCTCCTTAGCTGGTTAAGGTCAGAACTATGGAGGAAAATGTAGAAAATTTGGGCAAATAATGTCTTAGATTATGACTGCATCATGACTTCTCATCTTTAACCAAGGCAGAGTCTTGGTTAAAGTTTTAGTTCATCAGTCTTTCATTTATCCCTTTGCTCCTTAACCAGTTAAAAACAATAGGAAAAATGAAAATTGACCAGCCAAAGGCTTACCCAACTTGCAAAAGTGTATTAAATCACTGTCCTGTTAGACCCCGATCCAGTCAAAGACCTGTACAAGGGGCAAAATAACCTAACGAAACAAACTGCAAGAACGAATTTTACGAATTATTTTATTAACCTAAAATGATACTGTACAGTTACTTTGTTGTTAAGCAGCCCCTAAGTGGATGGCAACTACTGTTTAGTGACTACCCAACACTTAAGGTCCTGGCACCTTCAAAAGTGGGTAACGAGGCAGAACTGAAGGAAAACTAAATTTCTGGGTAAAGCGCAGCCATAGCATATACAAACTCCATGAATAGCAGGACAGTAATGCTAAGGCACATGCTTTTCATACAATCATACCAAAATGAGACTATTCTCATTCACGGACTCTGGAATTACTTTTGGGCTTGCAGCAGCACCTGTGGTGTGGGAGAGCTCCCAGCCCACGTCCCCAGTCTGTGCTTACAACTAAAGTCTGACAGCGCCACAACGACGGCTAGTGTGCGTGTGAAAACTCAAGTTGGCCCCCGCCTGCGCCTGCGGCTCCGCCCTCTGGGCAGCGGGACCGCGGGGTGCCGGGCACGGGAGGCTGGGCCGGCCCCATCCCGCCGGGCGTGCGGCTGAGAGCCCGCCGCCGTCGCCGAGCTCCGAGGCGGCGCGGGCGGAAGAGCTGTGCGGGCGGGCCGCCGGCGGTCCTATACCTGACACAGGGCCAGCTCCTCCTTGAGGCCGCTCAGCTCCTCCTCCAGCAGCTGTGTCCGGGCCGCCATCGCCTGCTCGGCCGCACGGGCCCCCGGCCCCCCGACCCCCCGGGGCGCGCCGCGGAGGGGCGCTGCGGCCGGCACCTCCCCCGCGCGCCCGCGCGGCCCGTCCGCGCCCCGCCAGAATCTGTCGCTTCGGTCCGCGACGCCCTCCCACGCCGCGCCGGCGAGACTCGAGACCTCGCTGCGCTCCTCGACGCATGGGGACCGGGGGCCCAACTGTGGCGCGGGGGGCGAATGGAGAGGTGAGGGCGGCGAGCGCGCTGCCATAGCCCGCCGAGGCGAGGCCGCTAACGGGCCGAGCTCCCTCTCAGAAACTCCACCTCCACTTCCCCGTCGGCGAGCGAGCGCTGCGCGGGCTGCGCATGCGCCAGACTTTTCCCGCCTCGGCGCGCGGGTCTCGCGCTCCCGGGTCCTGGCGGGAATCCCGCGGGCTGGGAGCCAGGCAGGAGTCTGACTTGCGCATGCGTTGTGGCGGAGGGGCGAGACCCCCCCCGGGACGTGCTCCTTTACCTACATCCTCAAGGAAGACAGGGATTTCTCCCTGCGTAAAACCTGCCCTCCGCCTAGGGCTTAGCTTCCATTCCACCTTTTAAAGCCTTCCTTGACAAGCCCCCGGCCCTCAGTGATCCTTAACTGTGAATTCCTCCTCCTTCAAGGCCTCTGCCAACTCATTTGTCACGTTTCATTGACCGCCCTGGAGTGTTAGTTACATGGCTAATCTCTCCAGCGCTGTTGTAAGCTCCTTGAGGATCAGGGAATAGGTCTTAGACTTTAGTGTTTTCTTCACACCCCTTAGCAAAACTACCTTATGGACAGAGCTGACATCCAGCTGACTGATGTCAAAGAGACTTGGAAAGCCTTGTGCTGACTTGGGAATAGCAAGCAGGTTTCCCATTTGAATTATGATCCTGTCTACATCCTTTGTCTTTTGTTTTGCAAGACTCATGATTTCCTCTGAGTCTTTGCGTCAATTTCTTTATTCGTGGTCTGGAAATCAGAGCTACTATGCCCTACATTTCCCAACAGTTTGTATCTTTGGGCCGATCTGAGATCAGTAATTTCGAGGATGGTAAAAAAAAAAAAAAAAAGATTTATTTTATCTTTAATTCTTTTGTTTCTTTGTTTCTCTCTCCTTGCTTCATTCATAAACTGCAGGTAGGCAATCAACTTTCTCTGTTGTTAAATATATATCCTTGCCGTTGATAAGTTTAAGAAGGAGATGCACAATGAGCCTGTGACAGAGTTTTTGCAGAAAGCTGTATCTGTCTGTTGCCCACCTCCGAGGAGTTGCAGACAGCTTGGAGGAAATCTGAGGGACAGCGGAATAGGGAAACCGATTCCTTCAGAATCATCCAGGACAGAATTCAGACTGCCAGAAGACATGCTCCCAATTCGCATCTGGTGAAGACAAGATGAGCAGGCTTCCTTGCCACTGAATGTATTTCTAAGACAAGTACTTGTCTTAGAAATAACCACTGTATATAGCATGCACCATTTCCTGAGCCCAGTTACAAAGTACTTTTCATATATGAATTAAATCAATTTCTATATCACCTTAAATTAGTTATTAGCCTCTCTTTAATGGTGAAGAAAGAGGCATTTAAGATGACTTGGCTGAAATTACACTTCTGATACTTAAAAAATTGGAATTTAAATCCACTTAATTTCATTTAACTCTAAAACCACATCCCTTCCTTTACTCCCTATCATTTCAAATTCAGTAGTCGAAGTGCCTGCCTGGCAAATGCAAGGCCCTGAGTTTGAGCCCTAATACCAAAATAATCTAAAAATTAAAAAACAGAAAAGAAATTAAACATTAGGTCTGATAGCATGTGAAACCACTGATTTTAAAACTGGTAACTCAAACCACATAACTAACATATTTGACTTGAAATTAATAGGAACATAGATTTTAATGACTATTTGCTATTCACCCAAAAGGGCATCATTTCTTCTAATCACATGTTCTTTTAAAAAGCAATGAAGGGCCGGCCAAGTAGCTCAGCGGATTAAAGCACCTGCAGGTAGAGGGGCCAGTATTCAATCCCCAGACCTGCCGCGTGCCAGCACCGCCCCTGGGGCATGCTGAGACAGCAATTGAGACTGGGACATGTGCCTATAATCCCAGCACTTTCTAGGCTGTAAACAGGAGAATCACTAGGAGTCTGATGTAATAGAACCTGAACACTCTGTAGACCCTTTCCTAAAACACACACAAAGCCGGGCGTGGTGGTGCAGGCCTGTAATCCCAGCACTTGGGAGGCTGAGGCAGGAGGATTGTTGTGAGTTCGAGACCAGCCTGAGCTACAAAGTGAGCTTAAGGCCAGCCTGAACTGCATAGTGAGACCCTGTCTCAAAAAAGACAAAACATAAAAAAAATAAAAATAAATAAAAATAAAAAAATAAAACACACACAAAAAAGAGCGATGTGACCTAGGCTATGTAGCAAGTTCAAAGCTGCCTAAACTACGTAGTGAGTTCCTGTCTCAAAAAAGAAAAAAAAAAAAAAAAAAAAAAAAAAAAAAAAAAAAAAAAAAAAAAAAAAAAAAAAAAAAAAAAAAAAAAAAAAAAAAAAAAAAAAAAAAAAAAAAAGAGGAAGAAGAAGCAATGAGATCGGCTATGTATAAGGCAATAGGTAATATTTGTATATCCACAAAAATAATAATATCCTGAATTTTTCACAAAGCACCTTTTATCTTATTATGACAAAATGTACATAACAAAATTTATCATTGTAGCATATAAAATGTCATTTAAAATTACTATAAATAAAGCACTATTTATGGGCATTAATGCATCCACCAAGTTAGGCATCCACCCTCACTATCCACTTTCAGAACATTGTATCACCCTCAACAGCATCTCCATACTCAGTGGTCACTCAACATTTGCCTTCCCCAAAAACCTAGGCAACCACTCATCTCTTTTCTGACTCTGCAGAATTGCATACTCTATTATTTTGTGTAAATAAAACCATATAATGTACACGTTTTGGGGTCCAATTTTTGTTATTTAGCATAAATTTTCAAAATTCACTGTTTTAACATGTATCATTACTTCTTTTTTATAGCTGAATAATATTGTGTTGTTAGATTTTGTTCATCCATTCATGAAATAACAGGCATATGGATTGTTTCCACCTTTTGTTTACTGTGAATAGGATTATTATGCATATTCAATATTTTGTGGGTATATACCCCATATATGAAATTGCTAGGGTATTTTGTAATCCTTTGGTTAACTTTAAGGAACCAAAAAAAAAAAAATGTTTTCTATAGTGCATACACTGTTCTACATTCTCATCAGCAATGTAAAAGGAGTGATTAAAATATATGATGAACGTTGAAGTATAAACTTTTTTTACAGTAAATGAAACATTGGCACTAATCCCTCTCTAACTATGATACACATCTGCTGAACATATTTTTCCCATCATCCTGGCTGCTTTCTAGAGGAATATTTCTTTTTGTTTTTTAATTTTGTGTGACTGAGGTTTTTGACATTGTTTTGGATTTGGGGTTTTCTTTGTTTGGGGTTTTGTGGGGGTTTTGGCTGCTGTTTTGAAGTTTTGGAGGCTATTTTGTTTTGTTTTGTTGAGACAAGGTTTCTCTATATATTGTATGCTGGCCTACCCAAAAACAGAAGAGGTCTTTCCGTATTAAAGAGCAGCAGGTATGGATCATCAGGGAAGCACCATGCTGTCTTCAAAAATACCACCAGCACCTGGCTAGACCAATATACATTGCTTAAGGCCAATTGAAAGGATAAAATCTCCTAGTCAGTTCTGTACAAATTAATACAAGGAAATAGGGTTAGGCTCAGTCGAAATGGAGACAATTGCTCTTCTTTCAATGTGGGCTGCTCAGGTGGTCCTCCACACTACAGTGAGAACAACAGTACTAAAACTGGAAAGACCTGTTCTGTTTTGGGGTAGGCAGAACCAATATTGTCAAATATTGGCTGTACTTCCAAAACTGATACACAGTTTAAACCAACTCATTATCAAAATACCAAAAGCATTCTTCAAAAACTAGACAAAACTATCTTAAAATTCATATGAAACCAAACAGACCCAAAATAGCCAAAACTATCTAAGTAACAAGCACAAACTTGGAGGGATCACAATCCCAAAGTTCAAGTTACTGTTTATTGCAAAGAGGCAGTGATAAAATCAGCATGATACTGACTCAAAAACCAGTGTGTAGATCAATGGAATAGAATAGAGGATGTGGAAATAACTTCAGGTCTGTTCAGCTATCTGGCCTTTGACAAAGGGGCCAAAACTATGCACTAGAGGAAAAATAATCTCTTTAAGAAGTGGTGCAGGGAAAACTGGCTACACACATACAGAAGATTGGATGTAGACCCATATTTCTCATTGTGTATAAACTAAAAGAAGTAAATCTCTTAAAGGCATAGATACAGGCAAGGACTTCCTGAACAAAACCCTGTTTGCATAAGAGGCAGCGCCAAGAATCAACAAGTGGAACCATAGCAAGTAAAACAGCTTCTGCAAAGCAAACAGCCAGCATAGTGATGAAAACACCTACAGAATGGGGTGAAGTTTTCCAGCTATTCCTCAGATACAGGACTAACATCTAGAATATATAAAAAACTCAAAACAATTAGGCTTCACTCTCAAAAAATAAAAGACCTGAAATGAATATATATTTCTTGGGAAAACAAGCACAAATGACCAAAATAATACTTTACAATATATTCACTATGCCTGACTACTAAAGAAATACAAATTAAAACAATGCAGATATTTTACCTTACTCAGAAGAATGGCTATTACCAAGAAAACAAGTAAAAACAAATGCTCCATGAAGCTGTGTAAGAAAATGAAACTTGGGTATTATTGGTGGGAAAACAACATGGTATAACCACTGTGGGAATCAGTGTGGAAATGCCAAAAAACTAAAACTGGAAATTCCATGGGACCCATCCATGCCTCTTTTAGGTATTTTCCTGGAAGAGTAAAATTCATCATATTACAGTAACACATGTGAACCTATGTTTATAGCCACACAACACATGATAGCTACATTTTGGATGTAGTCTGTATGTCCATTGACTGATGAATCCATAAAGAAAATGTGACATTTGCATACAATGCAATACTACCCTGCTATGAAGAAAGAGAAACTTGAGTCATTTGTAGGAAAATGGTTGCACCTTGAGATCATTATGTTAGGTCAAAAAATCAGACATTCAAGTTTAAATATTACATGGTTTCTTGTACATGAGAAACCCAAAAGTATAAATAAAGAGAAAAAATAGATAATAGGAAATAAGGAAATAGACCTTTTGCAAAATAGGAAGGACCAAGAGATAGAGAAAATAAAGGGGAAGTGGGAGGGGAGAAAGGTGAGTGTAAAAAAGAGCTGAAATATGTATTAGAACCAAATTCCCATGAGTAATGTAATAATGCAGTCATAAAAATTAAAACAGCTGAGCAAGTGACAGTGAGCTTTGGAGAACCTCAGGAAACTTGGGGGCTTCGGTGAGCCGCTTGGAAGTGAAGAGACTGCATTCTGCCCTCCCAGCCATCTCAGTAGGGAGGCTGAGCCCCAGGGAACTTCAGGAGCTCTGATGAGCTGCTCTGGAAGAGCCAGACTCCAAACCCCACCCCACCATCATGAGAGCGACGCTCAGCCCCAGGGAGCCTTGGGAGCTTTGGTGAGCAGCCCAGGCTGGGAAAGACTCTGCACACTGGCTGCCTCACACTCTCAAAAGTGACACTCGGCCCCAGAGAACCTCAGGAGCTTCAAATATAGCAAAATGAAGGAGAAAAATGTGATCTCAGAACTCCAGCCCTCCCAGAACAAGCCCAGGAGGCATCGACAGAAGAACTTGGAAGCCGCACACCTGAAATCTCTGGAATGATAGCAACGGAAGTAAAGAAACAACTTCATCAGGCTATATAAGAAATTGGATCAGAAATAATCCCCCAGGTTAAAAAAAGAAATACAACCATAATAAAAGAATTGCTCAGCATATCTAAAGAAAAGAGATTTTTAAAAAAGAGGAAGATAGAAAAATGTAGGAAACAATTTAGGAAAAAGTTCAAATGCATGAAGCAGATTCCAAAAGAGATATCCAGGAAATTAAAAATTCTAGTAAAAACTGGCAAAAGACATGCTGACCTCAAAAACAGCATTGCAACTAGGGATTATGAATGGAAAGATGTCTTAAAAGTAACAAGTCAAGACAGGAGTGGTGGCGCTTGCCTGTAATCCCAGCACTCAGGAGGCTGAGGCAGGAGGATTGTTGTGAGTTCGAGACCATCCTGAGCTACAAAGTGAGCTTAAGGCCAGCCTGAACTGCATAGTGAGACCCTGTCTCAAAAAGACCAAAAAAAAAAGAACAAGTCAAGGGCTGGCCAGACAGCTCAGTGGACTGAGCACCTACTTAAGCAGAGTGCAAGAACAGGGCTCAATCCCCAACACCACAAGCCATGCCGGCCCTGCCCCTGGGGTGCACTGAGACAGCAATTGAGACTGGGAGTGGGGGCACCCGCCTGTAACACTTGGGAGGCTGAAAAAAGGAGGATCACTAGGAGTCCTACCTATATAGTGAGACCCTGTACATCCTGTACTAAATACATAAAAAATAAATAATTCAACAGCTGCAAGATGTAAAACAAAATGAGATGAGAGTGACAACAAAAAAGCAGGTACAAACCTGAATACCATGAAGAAATTATTTGCAGGGCCGACAGATAGATCAGCGGACTAAAGCACTTACCTAAGCAGACATGGGCCAGGGGTTTGATCCCTGGTCTGCTATGCTGGCCCCACCCTCAGGGCACACTGAGAGGGGGACTGAGACTGGGCATGGTGGCACATGCCTGCAATACCAGCACTTGGGAGACTGAAAACATGAGCATCTCTACACGTCTGATCTGTGTAGTGAGACCCTGTAGGCCCTATACTAAAAAACACCTTACAAAATTATTTGCAGAAGTACTATCAGAAAATTTTTCAAACAGGGAAAAAGAATATGACAAACATATAAGTGAGGCATATAAAACTCCAATTAGCCATAACCAAAGTAAATCTACACCCAGATACATAATAATCAAGATCTCAGAAATTCAGCAAAAGAATAGAATATTAAAAGCTGTTAGGAAAAAGAAAAAATAAACAGATCACCTTTGAAGGAGAACTGCTCAGAATCATGACGGATTTCTCAGCATAAACCATCAAGTCAAATGAGCTGGAGGTGAAGTATTTCAGGTCATGAAAGAAAACAACTTCCAACTCAGATTGGTGTACCCTGCAAAGCTATTTTTCAAAGTTAATGGAGAAAAAAGACCTCCACAACAAAGAGCAACTGAAGATATGTATGACCACCAAACTAACCCTACCAAAAATACTGAAAGTTATTCTAGAGAGAGATGAAAATGATCACAATTCCAAGAACAACAAAATAGAAAGAAAGCACCAAGCACCAAGCAAGGCAAGTAATTAAGCAAAGGGGAAGCGTAGGGAGCAAACAGCAAGAGCATGGCATAACAAAGACGAAGCCGGTCATATCAGTAATAAGGATCGTATCACCGCGATACGTGAGCACCTATGTACACAGCAGCTCCATTTGTCACAGCTTGATCTTGAAAACAACCCAAATGCCCATCAACTGAGGAATGGGTAAAAAAGATGTCGTAGTTTTATACAGTGGCATATTATTCAGCTATAAGGGAAGATAAACTCTTAAGTATTTATAGGTAAAAGGGTGCAACTAGAGACCACACTCCAGTGAAATATATCAGACCTGTAACCTAGAATAAGAGCCAGAAAGAATAAACAAAAGGTACAATAGATATTGTGAAAGGAAAAGAAACTCCTCAGTAGAAAAGAACAGTCTGTGTAAGGGAAAGGAGAAAAGAGAGAAGTGAGAAAAATACATATGCAATATACAAGATAGCTAAGGTAACTGTACTACTAATTTTATTGGTTTATTGAAAGTAACAGTTATGCTTAAATTTTTGACCAATTTTACAAGCTTACATCTGGTAATTTAAACAGCTACTTTGAAGACAACAATATGCAATCTAGCAACCAACGTTGAATTCCTATCATCTTCTTTTTTGAAATTGTGTTGTTTCTAATATTTTTTATTATTTTTGTTCTTTTTAAATAAAAATAAATTTACAAAGATAAGTAAAACTATTTGGTTTGAGCCATTCCTTATAACTTCTGTTCTTTTGTATCTCTTGAGTATTCCCGAAAACATTCCAGGTCAACATTATAGGTATCGAAAAAGACACCACTGGTTCCCGTCTTCTCATGGAATTTTCATATGTTTGGCAAACTCTGACTCTGCGGAGCCATGCCAACCGAATTCCACTTCCCGTGCTCACCTCCAAAGGTTATATAACTGTCCACTCTGTTAATCTGCCTTTTCATTTTAATTATAGGCTTTCTCTGTTGCTTTTTGTTTAACTTCTTATTTGATACCTGGAATTGAACTCAAAACCTTGCACTTGCCAAGCAGGCACTGTGCCTCTGAACTACATCCCTGACCCCTTAAATTTATTTTTATTAGTACACATTTGCAGCACATAATGCTTATCATATGGAATTGAACACACTTCTAAAATTATGTCTATTTAGTCTCTTTTTTATTAAGTTTATTGATACAATTTAGAGATGCATAATGATCACATTCATCATAAGGAATTTGCACCTGTGTGGGTGATGTATCTTGGTTGCTCTTTTCTTCCTCCCAGTCCTCAGGACATTCTCCAGGTCTCTCCCCATTTAGCTCTTGGAATCAGACTCTAGGCAGAGTTATACTCTGGACAAAGCAAGCGGAGAGTCCCCAAACAGACAATGGATACCTGGCTAATTGAGTTCAGGGGACAGGGTCGCAAATATTTAATTTTCTTATTCTAAGGATAAATTACTTTATTTGTACCCCAAACTAATAAGGAACTTTAAAATAAAGATATAAATACAGAAGTTAATATTTATCTTTTTTAAGCTGTTGGACAATGTGATGTAGCATTTAAGAGTTAAGATTTAAATTTGAAATATGATCTCATTTCTTATTATTTGACATTGGAATACTACCTAACTTTAAGATTTTGTAAGATTCATGGGATAATGTGGATCAATTAAAATGATGTAATAAAGGACTATTCTCTGTCTCATAGTGAATGCTAAATAAATATTAGCTACATAATTAAATTCATATTAAATATTATCAAGCTATTACTTACATTTACCTTGTTAGACTTAGCTCATTATCGTGAGTTCATTTCTAGTCTGTGCTGCCCAGCTATGTGCTAGCTGAGAGATGATAAATGGCTTCATTTATGTTCTTATATAAAGATGTTCTTAGGGGCTGAGGAGGTGGCTCAGTGGAATAAGCACTTCCCTGGCAAGTGCAAGGGCCTGAGTTCAATCCCCGGTTCTGCTAAAACAATAAAATAAAATAAAGATGTTTTTAATATTTTTGGAACAGAATGCCAAGCAACATTATTTTTTCCCTTTCCTAGACTTGTGTTTGAACACCCACTTATAGTTTTTTATTATACTCTAAATATTTTGTATTTTTTATCTTAGCTCCTTGACTAAACTGCAGTTTCTCTAAGAATAAGGATCAATTCTTCTCCTTTTTAAATATTTAGCCAAATTTTGAACAATACTAGGAATAAAGGAAGTCAGATAGTATTTTTTTTTTTTTAATGGAACAGGAGATTGAACTCAGGCCCCTGCGCTTGCCAGGGAAGCGCTTATTCCATCTCCCTGGCCTATTTATTTATTTATTTATTTGAAGATTATTTTCTCTATTTAATATTTGGTTCCTAGAAATAGAATGCGCACACACACACAAAATACAATTGTGACCTCTGTGCATGATAATGTTTTTATGAATCATGATTATTTTCATTATATGAGCAAAGTAGGCCAAGAAATTTTTAAACTTTTTTCTGGTTAAAAATATCTGATATTTTAAGATAAAACCAACCACTTGTCCAAAATTTTAAGAAGTAATTTATTGTCCATTGATATATTCAGAAAATATTGCTGAAGGCCTATTACTTGTGAGTCGTTCTGCCAGATACTAGGGTGTCTCAGTTACTCTCCTCTCTTGCTGGGACAATACCCAGCACCCAAAATGAAAGCAGGAAAGCTTTATGTAGCTTACACTTACTGAAGGCTTCAGTCCATACTTGGCTGGGCTCCAAGGCAGAGCAGCACATGACAGAGAGCAACCTTTCACAGTGGGGACAAAGAGCAGAGAGCAAAGAGAGGGGAAGCTCAGGCAGCCAGCTAGCTTCTCACTATTCCTCACACTGACTGCATGAGTCCTTGCGGGGTCACCTATACACAAAGCATAACCTAGGGGAACGGCAGTAAACAATGCATAAATTATTGAATAAATTAATCCATTCTATCTCGTGCAGCCCATACAGCATTCTAAAGGAATCATTTCCTAGCGGTCTGAAGAAAAGTAATTTTGAAACCAAGGGAAAGAAACACAAAAGTCATCCATCAGTATTTTAGCTTTTCTAAAGCTTCATCTATAGCATTCATTTTCCATTTGATCCTAAAAGAAAGAAATTCAATCTCCAATCCTTCCCATATATTTTCCATTCACACATCAAAACATGGAAGTCAGAAATATATTTAGGTCACATATCAATGTCTGTCTATTTTGTCTTCAAAATATCTCAAAAGACCCAAATGTCTCCTGCATTCCTACTGACCCTTCCCCAGTTAATTTATTGTAATCCAGAGGAGGACAATAGTCTACTACCTCACCAGGAAGAACTGCTGCAGCCAGTCCTGTCTTGACAAGGCCCAGCCCCCAACACCGGCCACTCACTCAGAAACTTTACATGGTTCTGCATTGTCCTCATAACAAAGCCCAGATTCTTTTTTTTTTTTTTTTTTTGGCAGAACCAGGGATTGAACTGGGGCCTTTGCACTTGCCAGGGAAGCTCTTATTCTACTGAGCCATCTCCCTGGCTCCAAAGCCCAAATTCTTTAACCTGGTAGGTCTAGGTTTCTACAGTCTGACTCAAATCTGCAACCTCCCCTCTTTTCTTTTCCTTTTTAAAATTAGTGTTTATTAGTGATACAGAATGGTTGGATCCATTTGGGAAATTTGATGCTTGCCCTTAACTATCTTGATCATTTTAATCACATCCCCTCTCCCTTTCCTCCTACAGTCTCCTTCCCCATTCCTGAACGTCAGCTTTTTAGTTCTCTGCCAACTCTTTTCATGTATTCACTTACTTAGTTATTTAGTTATTGGGCTGCTTAGATATGTGAAAGCAGGAGATATTCAACTTTCTTCGACTGGCTTTTTGCACTGAGCCTGGTAGTCTTGACTGCCACTGATTTTCATGCAAAGGACATGATTTCATGCTTTTCTATGACTCAGTAGTACTCCCTTGTGTATGTATGTAGGATTTGCATTATGCATCTGTTGAGGGGCATTTGGGCTGCTTCCACAGCTTAGTTCTTTTGAATTGTGTTGCTATCCACATAAATGTGCATGCACTGTATTGCTATCATTTATTATCCTTAATTCTTTCAGCTTTATAACCAAAAGTTATAGCTGGATCAAATCATAGGTCTAATTGTACTTTTTGGCGCCATCTCCACACTGGCCTCCATCCTGGCTGGGCTAGTTTATATTCTCAGCAACAGTGTAGGATGGTTTTCTTTTTGGCTGCATCTAGGCCAACATCCATTCTTTGTATCCTTAATGATAGACATTCTGACTGTGACAGGATGGAATGTCAAGTCATTTTGGCCCGCACTGCTATAATGGACATTTTTTCATAAACTCATTGGCCATTCATACTTCTTTTGAGAAGTGCCTTTTCAGTTTATGTGATTGTGTCATGGGGGGGGGTGATTTTCTTTCAGTTTTAATATGTTTTAGATATTTTTACCCTAACAGAAAAGTAGCTAGCAAAATTTTTTCCCCTTCCTGTGGGTGCCTTACTTCATTGTCTTTTTTGCTATGCAAAAACATTTAAATTTGACCCAGTCCCATCTGTGAGTGTTGATAGTATTTCCTGTGCCACTGGAATTCTATTGAACAAGTCTCTGCCTGTGCCTATAGCCTGAAGTGTTTCCTCATGTTATCTTACAGCAGTTCCCAAGTGTGAGGTCTTATGCGTGATTTTGGTCCATTTGACAGTGACTTTACATGGGGATACACTTTCAATTTGCTGCAAGGAGATAGCCTACTAAATGTGATCCTCTTTGTTAAAGAGGCTATATTTTCTCCAAAGTTTGTTTTTTGCCCCTTTGTCAAAAGCTATAGGGCCAGGGATATAGCTCAGTAGCATAAGGACTTGCCTGGTAAGTGGAAGGTCCCAAGTTTGATCCTCTGTACTACAACAGAAAAAAAAGTTTATTTTGGGGGATGGAGAGATAGCTTGGCAGTCTAAGTGCCTGCCTGGAAAGCACAAGGAGCCAGGTTCAATCCCTGGCACAACATACAGTGCCAGCCCCAGAACCCCATGGAACACTGAACTGGCCCTAAAACTAGGTATGGTGGTGTATGCCTGTAATTCCAGCACTGGGGAAGCTGAAACAGGAGGATTAAAACAAACCTGAGCTACATGGCAAGACCTGTACCAAATAAATAAATAAAAGATTAAAAAATTAAGTACCACATAGCTATAGGTACATGGGATTGTTTCTGTGCCTTCTATTACATTGACCTAGATATGTTTTGTAATAATACTACATTGATTTTGTTGCTAGAACTTCATAGTACAACTTGAAATCTGGCACTGGGATGCCTCCAACATTTCTCCTTTCGCTCAGGATTATATTGCTTATTCTTGGTCTTTTCTGATTCCTTATGAATTTCAGGACTCTTTTCTCTACTATAATTTAATAAGATTTCATTAAGTCTGTGGGTCACTTTTGATAATATTGCCTTTTTCACAATATTGGATCTTCCAATCAAAGAACAAGAGAAGTCTTCCCATTCTCCAATATCCTTTTCAGCTTCTTCAAAATTTTGTCATTTTCATGAAGTTCCTTCATCCCCTTGATTTTATTTTTCCCAGAAATTTAATTTTAAGAGATTGCATATATAATTATTTTCCTGACATTTTCAATGGGTTCAACATTGATGTATACATTATTAGCATATAAGAATATTACAGATTTGTGTGGGTTAATTTTTTATCCTGTCACTTTGCTGAATTTATCAGATTTACAAGTCTTGTATAATCTTTGAGTATTATATAAAGTCATATCTGTTTATAAGATACTTTGACTTCTTTTCCTATTCATGTAATTTTTGTTTGTTCCTCTTGCCTGCATCCTCTGGCAGAAGTTTGGGAGCTGTAATGAACAGGAATTCATTACAAGAGTGGCCTGACTCATTCCTTTTTCTTTTCTTTTCTTTGTATTTCAGGGAACGGTCTACAGGATGTTCAGGGTCTCATTACTAGATCGGACTTGTAGTGATCCACCTGCTCACAGCCTCCCAAGAGCTGGGATTACAGGCTTGGGCCACCATCCCCAGTCTCAGTTGCTATCTCAGTGTGCCTTGCGGGCAAGGCCAGCATGATGGCAGGCCCAGGTATTGACCCCCTGTCCTCTGCGCCTGCTTTCTGGCACTTTAATCTGCTGAGCTATTTGGCTGGTCCTCTCATTCATTCTTTTTTTTTTTTTTTTTTGTCTTTTTTGAGACAGGGTCTCACTATGCAGTTCAGGCTGGCCTCGAGCTCACTTTGTAGCTCAGGCTGGTCTCGAACTCGCAACAATCCTCCTGTCTCAGCCTCCCGCGTGCTGGGATTACAGGCATGCGCCACCACGCCCAGCCTCTCATTCATTCTTAATTTAATTATTTTTATTATTATTATTTTGGTACTGAGGATCAAACTCAGAACCTTATGCTTGCTAGGTAGACACCTATGCTGTTGAGCTATCTCCCCGGCTCACTTAATTTTAGAAGCAAAACTTTTCAGTTTTTCTCCACTCATTATGATGGTGGCTGTCATCTCTGGCTTTTATCAGTTTAAAATAAAGTTCTTCGGTACCTACTTTTATTATGCATTTTACATGAAGAGATCATGGATTTCATTGAAGATTTCTTCTGTATCTATTGAAAAGATTGTGTGATTTTTATCCTTGTTTCTAATTATGTGGTACATTCCCATTATGCATCTATGTATATTCAACCATCTTACACCCCTGGAATGAAATAAACTTGGTCATTGTGTGAATTTTTAAATGAGCTGTTGAATTCTGTTTGCAAGAATAATATTGTGGATATTTTCACCTATGTCCAAGGATATTGGCCTTAAGCCTTAGATTTTTGTTGATCCCTGTCTGCCTTTGGTATCATGGTAATGCTGGCCTCATGGAGCAAGTTTGAAAGCATGTCTTCCCTTTCTTCCATCTGGAAATGTTTTAGGAGCATTGATACTCATTCTTCTCTAAAGGTGTGGAAAAATTCAGAAGCAAACTCATTGAATTCTGGGCTTGCTGAGTTGATAAGGTTCTTCTGAGCTGATAAGTACATCAACTCAGATGTACCTATGTTTGCTTGTTATCCACTATTTCTTTTTTAAATATCTTCTTGGCTTAATTTTGTTTAGGTCACATGTGTCCCAGAACTTATCCAATTCTTCTAGATTCTTCAATTTATTCTTCAAAACTTATTAAGCATAAATTTTTAAAATAATTTCAATTATGATGGTTGCAATTTAACTGTTTTATCTCTAATTTTGACAATTTGGGATGTCTTCTTTTGATAAATGTGGAAGAAGAGTTTATCAGTCATATTTAACTTTTAAAAAAAAGCAACTTTTAAATTTATTAATCCTTTGTGGATTTTTTAAACTTTGTTAATTTTTTCTTTCATTGTGTTATTTCTTTCATCCTACTGGTTGTTCTTGTCTCTCTAAGACTTTGAGATGCACTATTAGATTATTTATTTGGGGTTGTTATATTCTTCCAATTCAAGTACACTTGGCCATACACTTTCCATGCAGATGCTTTCGTTGTTCAGAATTTCACAAATTTTCATATGTTATTCTGTTAGTGTTTCACCCTAAGAGTTTTTAAATTTCTTCATTTCTTCATTCACCAATTGATCATTCAAGAATGAATCATTCAAACACCATGTGATTTCTTCTCTACATATTTTCAGTTTTATACCATTATGATCTGATAAGATCTATTAAATTATTTTCAGTTCTTTGTATTTTTTGAGACTTGCCTTATGGGCTAAAAAGTTATCTATTTAGGAGAAAATTCTATGAACTGCTATAAAGCAAGTACTTTCTACCATTATTGGATAGAACACCATAAGTGTCTTTTAACACTATCTGGTCCACAATATAGTTTAATTCTGATGTTTCCTTCTTGATTCTTGTGTAGCTGACCTGTGAGAGTTGAATGTTTAACTGTCACTGTGATTGTGTCTATCTTTTTATGTCAATTAGTGTTTGTTTCCTGAAATTGGATATGCAAGCATTTGGTATCAATATATTCACAATTATTATCTTTTCTAAGTTGGTTGTTTTCTTTATAGATATGTAGTGTCCTTTATCTTTTCTGACCAGTTAGTTTAGAATTTACTTTTCTTTTGTATTTTAGGGAAGGGTGTACAGGGTGTTCAGGGTCCCACTGCTAGATCAGACTCATAGTGATCTGCCTGTTTGCAGCCTCCCAAGAGCTGGGATTACAGGCACGAACCACCGTGCCCAGCCTCAGTTGCTGTCTCAGCACACCTTGGGGGCAAGGCCAGCACAGCAGGCTCTCAGGGATCAAACTCCTGGCCCTTGCACCCTATAATTTATATTTCTGCTTACTCTCCAGCTGAAACTGTTTAGAGTATCATTTTCTATCCTTTCACTTTTACTCTGCCTATGTCTTGGCAAATGAGGTGTGTTTCTTGCAGGAAACATAGACAAATCTCCTTTTTTATCTAATCTGCCAGCTTGTCTTTTTTTTTTTTTTTTTTTTTTTTTCCTTTCAAGTTATTCACCATTCATAACATATTCTTAGACAAAAATAAATCTGAGTTTTAGAAAACTAATTTAAATTAAATTCCTTGCAACATCTAATCTGTCAACTAACTGATATGAATTACCTAATTACCTATGCAGCTTGGACCCACAGTGATCCTCCTGTTTCAGCTGCTCCAGCACTGGGATTACAGGCATGTGCCACCACACCCAGTTTCTGTGGCCAGCTGGGTGCAGGGCTGACCTGGCATGTGGTACCAGGGATCGAACATGGGTCCTTGTGCCTGCCAGGCAGGCACTTAGGCCACTGAGCTATCTCCCTGGTCCCAGTCTGTGTCTTTTATTTTTTTTTTTTTTTTTTTTTTTTTTTTTTTTTGTCTTTTTGAGACAGGGTCTCACTATGAAGTTCAGGCTGGCCTTAAGCTCACTTTGTAGCTCAGGCTGGTCTCGAATTCACAACAATCCTCCTGCCTCAGCCTCCCGAGTGCTGGGATTACAGGCATGCGCCACCATGCCCGGCTCAGTCTGTGTCTTTTAATTGGACAGTTAATACTATTTCCATTGTGTTATTAGTGGAAGGTATATACTAACTCCTATCATTTTGTTATTTTCCTACTGTTTGTCTCATTTCCAGTTTTCATTTATCTACTTCTCCAAAGAAGTTTATTCTTTCCTTTGATCTCGTAATTGTTATTGTCTTTTATGTTTAAGCTTCACGTAAGTACTTTCTGCAATGCTGGCTTTGGGATCATAAATATCTATGATTTGTACTTATTGTAGAAGGCCTTTATTTCCAATTCATTTGGAAGGACAGCCTTAGAGGATAGAGTAATTTGGGTTCAAAATCATTTTTATTTCAGAGTTTGAAGCACATTGCTCCATATCCTCCTGGTTTTAAGATTTGTTTGCCATTATATGTGAGTTGGCACTTCTCTCTGCTTTCAGTTTTCTTACTTAATTTTGAATTTTTGGCATTTTGGCTAGGGGGTACATCCATTCTCTTTTCCTGTTCTGCATTTGAGATGCTAGGTTCCTGGTTTTTAGACCTGGGACACTTGAAAAGGGTTTATTTAGTAGAAACTAAGGCTTCATTTGCAATAAGAGATACATAATACAAGCTTACTATATTCTCCATACAGGTTTGTCTAGTATATTAAGAAAGTTGTGCAACTATTGCTGTTGTTTATTTCCAGAAGTTTTCAACATCCTGAACAGACACTACACCCATTACCCAAACGCTCCCCGATCCCCCTTCCCTGCTACCTGCGCTCCACCTCTATTAATTTGCACCCTGTAAATATCTCATATAATTTGAATCATAAAATATTTCTCTTTTGTGTCTAACTTACTTCACTTAGCACAATGTTTTCAAAGTTCATGCTATAGCATGCATCAGAATTCCAATATTTTTAAAGCCTGAATAATATTCTGCTGTGTACTATCATCTATCTTTCACTGCTGATGGAGATTTGCCTTGTGATATTGGGGTAATGTTGATGTGAACACTGGTATAGAAGTAGCTGTTTCAGTGCCTACTTTTAATTATTTTGGGAGAACTATGTTTTAAACAGTTTTGAATTTGTGGATGAAATGAGTCAAGTGCGCTAAGTAGAGATGAAATTGTGTAGGCTAACCTCAAAAGCTGCTCACCATTTATAACACACTCTTGGACAAAAATAAATCTGAGTCTTAGAAAACTAATTTAATGAAATCCCTTGCAACATGTAATCTGTCAACTAACTGATATGCATTACAATTTTTTTCTACAAATTTAAGTATGTTCCACTTTATTTTTCAGTTATTTGATCCTTCAGAGCCAGAAGAACTCCTGAGACATTGAGTTAGTGCTAACCAGGCCCCTGCAACAAATTTATAACCAGGTTAAAAGCAAGCATTGAGGTCTAAGTTTCCCTTAAGTCCATCTATTGGCTGTCACCCTAGAAAAACATCTGTCAATTTTTTTTTTATTGAAGTACAAATATGAATCAGATGGTTTTAAGACACCTTAACAAGACAGATTCGATAAATTAATACATTGCAAACTGTTTTCATACTGTTTTGGTATTGTACAAGGTGCATACATATTATACTTCCAGACATTATTATACCAGATGTCTCTTATCAGTAAACTGAGTGTAGCTGTTTACTTATCTTATTTTTTATACCTGAATTATATCAAAAATTCAATAATTATTTTCCTAGTGGATGACCATAGTACTAGAAGCCAACATAATATCCTGTCCAACCACCATTAGTGCAAATCTTGCCTCTCATAGGATTATGTAGAAGCACAGCGTTATCTATCCCAACTGTACTGTCTATACACACAC
>PVKA01037769.1:0-20754 GCA_004027165.1 Ctenomys sociabilis | reverse complement strand
GGGGGGGGGGGCTTTGCAATGAGCTACACCTACAGCACTGCTCATTTTTTATTTTGTGATAGGGTCTTGCTAAGTCATTATGTTACTCAGGGTGGGCTCAAACGTGTGGTCTTGACTCAGCCTTCTAAAGTGCTGGGCTTACAGGTGCACAGCTCCGGTCATGGCTCTTTGATACTTCAACAACAATACAAAGCTTTCCGGTCACGTAGGCACACAGAACATTGTGGTTTTCAGACCCTGTGTGCCAATGTAGCGCCATACTGCCCACACATTGGCTACCAAATTAATAACATTTGACACCTGGGAGAGATAAATCTGTTTTAAAAAATTAGTTTTGCCATTTTGAAACTGCTTATGGTTTGTATGTTTTAAATGGCAAGGGTTAAGAATTGTAGCTAGCACAATATCACGTCTGTAATAATCATTGTTTTATTGTACAGGAATATTGTACAACTTAACCAGCTTATTTTTGCAAATAAAAGCCAAAGTTTCTGCTCAGATCCTAGAAAATACTTTCTTCCTTATTGACCATGATGCTAACTTTATGAAGCTTCTCTGTCAGTTCTTCACAGCTACTTATCATTGAGACGCAAACTGCAAAATTCACTTTAAAGCGTACAATCCAGTGGCTTTAATATATTTGTAGAACTGTGCAACCACCACTATTACGTAATTCCTACAGTTTTCATCACTCCCCAAAATAAAACCACCCAGACTCTGCTTTTATTTTTACTTTGTGTCTCTACTGAGTTGTCTATTGAGGTTGTATAATACAAATGGAATTATACAGCATGTGGCCTCTTGTGACTCGGTTCTTTCCCTTGGCTTGTTTCCAAGGTCCATCTCTGTCTTATTAGTATTTAATTCCTTTAGTATTCAATTCCTTATTGATGGATAATATTTTGTTGCATCAACATACTAAATTTTTTATATCCATTCCTTAGTTGATACACATTGGGGTTATAGCCACTTTTGGCTACCAAGAATAATCTTTCTAGAGCCGGGCGTGGCGGCACATGCCTGTAATCCCAGCACTCGGGAGGCTGAGGCAGGAGGATTGTTGTGAGTTCGAGACCAGCCTGAGCTACAAAGTGAGCTTAAGGCCAGCCTGAACTGCATAGTGAGACCCTGTCTCAAAAAGACAAAAAAAAAGAAAATATGCTTTTATTTCTCTGAGAACCTAAAATTGGTTAAGTTAAATACTAATTCTGTTTAACCTTTTAAAGAACTACTAAATTGTTCCCTAAAATTTCTGCCAGTATTGTATGATTCCAATATTTCAACATTCTCACCAACACTTGTTATTATTTTATACTTTAATAACAAAGTTGTGTGATATGTGTATCTTCTTTTTTTTTTTTTTTTTTTTTTTTTTTTTTTTTTTTTTTTTTTTTTTTTTTTTTTTTTTTTTTTTTTTTTTTTTTTTTTTTTTGTCTTTTTGAGACAGGGTCTCACTATGCAGTTCAGGCTGGCCTCGAGCTCACTTTGTAGCTCAGGCTGGTCTCGAACTCACAATAATCCTCCTGCCTCAGCCTCCCGAGTGCTGGGATTACAGGCATGCGCCACCACGCCCAGCTTGTATCTTCTTATAGTTTTGACTTGCATTCCTCTAGTGATTAATGATGTTGAATAATTTTCAATGGAAATACTAGTTATTCCTAAATGCTCCTTGAGGAAACATCTATTGGAATCATCTGCCTATGTTTAATGGGTCATTTATCTTTTTAGTAGAGAGTTGTCCTTTTTAATTTTAAGAGGTTATGTAAAATGCTTTTATTTGCACATGTCCACAGCATACATGGTCACACTCCTCTTGTGGAGGAGGTAACGCACTTGGCGCACTGTAATTATTGCACGCCCCACCCTGCCATTCTCCCCCACTCACCTCTGGATGCCCTCCCTCCGCTTTAAGTTGAAGGTTGTGGTACATAATGAGCACATTACATCATTGTGGGTAGGTGGTACATGCACGTGACATATCTTAAATCTTTTTTTAGATATATGAGTCTCATTAGATACATACTTTATGCTTATATTCTTTCAATCTCAGTCAGTCTTCTCAGAATAGTATACTTTGAAGCACCAGTTTAGTTTATGTTTTTCTTTTTTTTATGGGCAGGGGGGGACCAGGGATTGAACTCAGGCTCTTGCGCTTGCCAGGGAAGCACTTATTGCATTGAGCCATCTCCCCGATCCCCTATGTTTTTCTTTTGTCAGTTATCATGTTGGTGTCATAAGAATTCACTGCCTCACCAGGCGTGGTGGTGCATGCCTGTAGTCCTAGCACTGGGGAGGCTGAGGCAGGAGGATTGTTGTGAGTTCAAGACCAGCCTGAGCTACAAAGTGAGCTTAAGGCCAGCCTGAACTGTATAGTGAAACTGTCTCAAAAAGACAAAAAAAAAGAATCCACTGCCCAAAGAATTCATTGCTTAAATCAAAGTCAGGAACTCCTGAGCTTTCTTCTAAAATTTCATAGTTTTATCTCTTAAATTTAGGACTTTTTTCCACTTGAATTAATTTGTATACCCAACACCATTTCTTAAAGAGGCCTATTTTTCACCCACTGAACTGTCTTGACAAACACTAAAAACTGAGTGGCCACAGATGAATAGTTTTATTTTTGGATTCTCAATTATATTCCATTGATGTACCTCTAACCTTATGCCAAGACCATGTTGGTTTAGTTACTGAAACTTTGCAGTCCTCAAATGGAAATATGTTGATTTTCCAACTTTGTTCCTCTTAAACAAGATTGTTCTGGATACTCTAATCCCTTGAAATTCCATTTTAACCACGGCATCAGACACCAGTGAAGAGACTACACTGGCATTTTTTTTTTCAGAAGCAGGGATTGAACTCATTCCCTTGTGCTTGCCAGGGAAGCGCTTATTCCACTGAGCCATCTCCCTGGCCCTTCACTGGCATACTCTTATCACGCAAAGCCTGCAGTTTACACTAGGATGTGTTCAGTGTTGTACATTCAATGGGTTTGCAAAAATGTATAATGGTGCATTTCCACAATACAACGACCAATGAAGTGACTTCACTGTCATAAAAATCCTCTTTGCCCTGCCTATTCCTCCTTCTCCTTCCCTAACCTCTAACAACCACTGACTGTGGTTTCCATAGTTCTCTTTTCCACAGTGTCATAGTTGGAATCATATAATATGTAACATTTGCAGATTGGTTTCATTCATTTAGCAACATGGCTGTTAGGCCCTTCCATATCTTTAAGTGTGTGCATTACCGGGGATTGAGTGCTGAACACAGAACCTATACACCAAGCAACGTATACAGACCTTTTTTTACTTAGAGACAGGGACTCAGTGAGTCACTACATGGCCCAGGCTGGGTACCAACTGTGATTTCTTCTCCTACCTGAGTTTCCCAAATGCAGGGATTATAGGCACATACCACCATTTCTGGGTCTTCCCATACCTTTTTATGATTTAATGCCTATTCTCTTTAGTACTAAATAATATACCATTATCTGACTATACCATGGATTATTTAGTCACCTACTGTGGAACATCTAAATTACTTTCAAGTTTTACCAATTTGAATCAAACTGCTATAAGTATTTGGTATAGGTTTTTGTATGGATGTGATTTTAATTCTTTTGGATAACTAGTAAGATACACAATTGTTACATACTATAAGAATGTGTTTATTTTTTAAAATTTTATTTTATTTTGAAAGCATTTTTTTGAGGTACCAGGGATTGAACTCAGGACCTTGCATTTGCCAGGCAGGTGCTTATTCTACTGAGCTATCTCCCCAGCCCTTACTTTATTTTGAATAGTAAAAACAAATAGCAGAAACAAAGACAGAAACAGGGTAACATACAACAACATATATATTGCAGATTTTCAAAACAAGAATAACAATGGTGATTCTATTATCTATTTTGTCATATTTGTTGCTCAGATTAACAGATATGGTTATGTAAGATTGGACAAATAATTGAATATTACCGCTTGTTTTCAAGAAACCTTAATTTTTTTGTCTTTTACTTTTTAAAAAATTATTTTAACAAGAGTATAATAATTGATAAGATATTAGAAATGGTACACCTTTAAAAGACCAAGATGAGAGGTATTCAAGTGTGCTTTTTGTATTATACAGTGCTGTCCCCAATGTCATTGCTTAGATCATAGGTATCAGCCTATAGAGTTAGTCAAGGTAAAAATTCTTCACATTGCTATTTTCAAAAAAGTGATGGAAATTTTTAGTACAATCACCTCAGTCATCCTGTATATATACTTGCAAGTTTTTTTCCTTTCTTTTCTCCCATCTTTTCTCATTTCTCTCATCTTTGTTGTTTAATCCTTAAGTTCACTTTCTCTCTGTTTTACTACATCTATTATACTTTTCAGGTTTTATTTCTTTTTTCAGGTTCTTACACTAGGGAGACAATATTATATTTACACAGGTAGATCTGAATTATTTCATTTATGGGTATAGCCTCTGATTGCGTCCACTTACCTATGAAAGCTTTGAGTTTATCTTTCTTTATAGGTCAGCAATACTCCATTATATAAAACTGCTGCGTTTTTTTTAAATCCATTCCTCAGGTTATGGACATTTGGGCTGTTTCCAAGATTTGGCTATGACAAATTGTGCTGCCATAAACATGGGTGCACATATATCACCATGGTATGATGTTTTTAGTTCTCTTGGTAAAACACCTAGAAGGGAATAGCTGATTTGAATGAGATTTCCAGTCCTAGTTTTTTGAGGAGTCTCCACGCTTATTTTCATAGTGGTTTACCAGTCTATATTCCCACCAGCAGTGGAGAGAAGTTCCTTTATCACCACAGCCTCTCCAGCATTTGTTATTTGTTGATTTATTTATGTTAGCCATTCTTTCTGGGGTGAGATGGTACCTCAATATGTTTATTATAATAAGAAACAGCCAAAGTTGGGCCCGGCATGGTGATGCATGTCTGTAATCCCAGCACTTGAGAGGCTGAGGCAAAAAGATTGTGAGATCATGACCAGCCTGAGCTACATAAGGAATTCAAGGCCAGCCTGGACTACACTATCTCAACAACAAACAAACAAAACAAAAACCCTGTTAAATGATCTTTCAAAGAAGCCATACCATTTTACATCTTCTCTGGAAATAAATGAGAATTCCATTTGGTGTTTTCAGTGTTTTGGATTTTGGCCAATTCAATATGTGTGCAGTGTTGTTTTAATTTGCAGTTCCTTAATGAAGCTGGATGGTGAAAATGTCTTCATCTTTAATTGTCATCTGTGTACATTCTTTGGTGAGATAACCATTCAGGTTATTTCCTTATCTTTAAATCAGATTGTTTTCTTTTATTGATAGAATTTTAAAGTTCTTTGTGTGTTTTGGATACAATCTTTTATCAACTGTCTTTTGCAAGTGTTTTCTACCAGTTGGTGGCTTGTCTTATTCTCTTTACACTATCTTTTGCAGAGTGTAAGGTTATAAATTTTAAGGAGTTCCATATTATCAATTTTTTATCAATTATTTCTTTTGTGGATCATGACTTGGGTGATGTATGTAAGAAATCCTTATAATATCCATTACCATCTAGATTTCTCCTGTCTTTTTTTTTTTTTTTTTTTTTTGTCTTTTTGAGACAGAGTCTCACTATGCAATTCAGGCTGGCTTTAAGCTCACTTTGTAGCTCAGGCTGGTCTCGAACTCACAACAATCCTCCTGCCTCAGCCTCCCACGTGCTGGGATTACAGGGATGTGCCACCACACCAAGCTTTCAAATGCTTTTTTTTTAACTACATATATGATCATGTAAGTTTTGCCTAGAATATTGATATGGATTATACTCATTGCTTTTCTAGTCTTGCATACCTGGGTTAAATGCTACTTGGTCATAGAGAATAATCCTTTTTAGGCATTGTTGGATTCGATTTGCTAATATTTTGTGATGATTTTATACTTATGTTCCTGAAGAATATTGGCTCAAGCTTTCTTTTCAGGTAGTGTCTTTGCTTGGGTTTGGTATTAGTGTAATGCTGGTCTCATCAGCTAACTCAAACAGGAACCCCCTCGGTTTCCATTTTCTGAAAGCACCTATAGAGAAAGTACAATGTCTTCCTAGAAGTTTGTGAGCAGTCATCTGCTGTAATTTTTATGATACCTTTTCTCTTACTTAGAATTTGCTTTTCTTTTTCTAGTTTCCTAAAGTGAAGGATTATTAGTTTTTGATTTGTCTTTTCTAAAATATACATTTAATGCTATAAATTTCCCTTGAGGGGGTACTTTCGTGACATCCTGTAAATTTGGTAAACTGTACTTTCACTTAATCCAAAATATTTTAACATTTTTCTTGAGATTATTCTTTGACCTATGTGTTTATTTTAAGGTTTGTTGTTTAACCTCCAAATTTTGGGGTCTCTCCATTTGTCACTGATTGCTAGTTTAATGTCAGGTGGTCTGAAATTAGGACTTAACCCAACTGAAAACTCCAGGGCAAAGAAGTACCACCCTTCTTTAAAATCCACAAACATCTGTTGTTGGTTATTTCAAATTACTAGTTGTCTTGAAGCAGACTCCAGCCTGATGGTGGAGGCAGGGAGAGTGGTGGAAAGGGTGGATTATTTGAACATTTTCGGATATTGGTGTAAAAGATGCACTTTCATACTGCAAAAAACGATGCACAAACACTACTGTATGGTACGTTGGGGAAAGACTCCCAAGCTCACACTTAGAAGAGAAGCTCACTTTTTTCCTGCTACCTTAGCTAGCCCATTTGATTGAAATAAAAAACAAAAAATAACTTGACAGACACTACCTCTCAAACCTCTTCCCCGCAAAGCCAGAAAACTGAAGGAATGAGAAAGATTACACATGGAGTCCTCCAAACCGTTTTGCACAGACTGTGCAGGAATCTTTGGCCTGAGGCTCAACTCCTGCCTCCTGGTGGCCATCGTTCCCTGGCGTTTTCTGTTTTGAACTTGTAGGCACCCTACCTGTCTTCTTAAATCATCAACCGAGCAATAACTACGCAAGCGCCTTTCAGGGCGCACGGAACCCACCTCTCCGCCCTCCTCTTCCGATCGCGCCCAATGAGAGCCCAGGCAGGAAGCAAGGTCGTAGCCAGATCTCGCACCGCCCAACTTCCTGGGCTTTAGCTCCGCCTTCATCACGTGATCCAAGTCCACGCCTCCCTGGAGGATCCTATCCAGGCACCACCCCTTGGGCACCGCCCTTCAGTAACGCTCGCCGATTGGCCGCTCCTCGCGCGGTCTCCTGGGTGACGGGAACGCGAGCCCTCTCGAAGAAGACCTAGTTCGCCTGCGCAGTTGTTAGCTCTCGTGGCTGCTGGAGGCTTGCGATGAAGGTAAATAACTTAGAAATCGCGAGGGGGTGGGAAGACGCGACCGCTGGGCCTTTCCTCACTGAGCACCCTCTTGAGGCGACAGTCTGCGCTTTATTCCCTTACCTGGAGAGAGTGAGAAGTGGGAAGAGAGCAAATGCCATGGGATGAGGAGGGCCGGGGCAGAATTGAAGGAACGAGGGGAAAAAGCAGAAAGCCGAAAAAGAGGCCTCTAGGCCGGAAATGAGCAAGCTGGATAGATCTGAAGACACCCAAACTTTACGGCGAAAGGAACGGGCCATAGCATCCTTAAAAACAAAGAAAACAAAGTGAGAAGTCTCCGAAGAAATAATTTCGAATTGCATTGGACCTGTGAGTGGTCCAATTTACAGATTTGCCGAGCCCAGAGAGCATCTTATTTGTAGAGAAACCTGTGCCTGCAAGCTCAGCTCGGGCTGACGCGTGTCTCCTCTGTGCAGTGTTTCTGGGCTTGGGCTTCGCCTGGCTACAGCTCCTTCAGCTTCCTGAGTTCCCTGGCCTGCTCTTACAAAGAGCGGGAAGGCTCAATTTAAAAATTATGTTAGACATCCTAATTCTTCTCTCTGGCCATTGCTGTGGAAATTGGAATTGACAGACTGATCATCCTGATTCCCATATTTAAAGTTCTTCACAATTTATGAAATACTAGAAGTTAGGAAGTTCTGTTCTCGATTTACTGTTGATAGTCCTGTGCTTGAAGCAGTTTTGGCAACTTGCCTTAAGTCCTATAGCAAATACATAAGAAGCAAAATTTAAATATTGGTTGTGAAGCTAGTACTTTTTCTCTTGCATTATACCTAGAGTAGCTATAGCAGGGGTGGCGAACCTATATCCTGCGAGCCATCAGGCTTTTTGTATCATTGAAAGCTCTGAAAGGTTCACCATCACCACTCTAAATCATGCCCAGAGGCAGGTCTGCCAGGAAGGTAGTGGTGAAGGTCAAGTTTAAAGACTCTTCACTTGCGTGAAAGGGCTCCTGGGTAATGTACTTACAAAACTGCAAAAGTAACGTGTTTTTATATGCAGTACTCTTTGAGGAGCATCTCCAAGCTCTACCACACCTGAATGTACATGGGATCATAGGCTACACCTGCTTCCTCCTGTAACAGGAAATGTTCACCTCCGACTTGTGTTCAGTTCAGAGTACTGGGTTTGTGTTGTCACTTAGATCCAAGTCCCCTGTACCAGAACCTACACCGCAGATACTTACATATATGGGCCTCCCTATTTGCAATTTAATATTAAGATTAATTTTGTCCCATAATATATTCTCTCACCTACTATACTAAATGTATTTCAACATGTAATCAGTAGAAAAATTACTAATGGGCTGTTGTGTTCTAAAGTACTTTAAATCTGGTGTATAGTTTATATATGCATCTAAATATGAATTACCCATATTTCAAGTACTCAATAGTTTCATATGGTCTGTGACTTCCATATTGGATTTTACAGTTCTAGATTGTATAAATGAAATTTTTCAGTTGATACACTGTCCGCTTTGAATCAAGTTAAACATTTAATAATGAAGTAAATATAACTAGTAGACAAAGGAAGAAAACAATTTTGAAGAAGATATAGGTAGGCATCTTTTATGTCTAAAACATCAATTAGGATTTTTAAATAGTAATTTTATTAAATTCAACCCCACAGGTTTGTAGATAACTATTCAAGTCTAAATCATTTCAGTCTTTTTAACATCTATATGATACTGAAAGATACATTTGTATAAAACTATCACTCAAAAGTATTCAAAACCAAAAGGGTTATAATCATGTTGTGCCTACCACTTGTGTTTGGTTGGTTAGGTGATTGGGAGGGTGGTTTCTATAGTTAATTGGTTTTGAATAAGCACAAAACACAGCAGCCTTCACCCTCCTGATTTATAGTGTTTTCATGATGATATTCTGACATCTTTTCTCACCAACCCTTTATTGTACATATTTTGAAAATGTAAAATTTCTGTTTATTTTTTAGCGTATTTTCACATTGCTAGAGAAGACTTGGCTTGGTACACCAGTACAATTTACCTGGCAGAAAACATCAGGAAACTACCTTGCAGTAACAGGGTAAGAAGCCAGAGAATGTTTTAGTCAATGGTTGTATATCTCACATAACCATACCATCTACTTAGCAGAAGTACTTTCCTGTGTGGCGGGTGCATGATGGGAAAAGAAATATGTTCATCTCCATTAACATCGCAGTTCATAATGGCAGACCCTTTTCCTGGATAATAATTTGTTAGATACAAATTGTGAGACTTAAGAATCTGCTGAAACCACTTGGGTGGCATATTTTAGATACACAAGTAAATAAAACACTAAAATCATATTTCTAATTTCAGAGCTGATCATACTGTGAAAATCTTTGATCGCCATGGTCAAAAAAAAAGTGAAATTAACTTGCCTGGGTAAGTATAAAGGTGGGTCCAAAACTTTTTTCAAGCTTTGTTGCCTGAAAGATTAAAAAGAAAAAAAGTACTATGTTAAAAAAAAAAAGGCAACATAGAATTTTATAACTTACATAAACATTATCTTTTACTTTATCTACTTACAAAGGAATTTGTTTTCTTTATGCAATGACTGGTGGGATGTGTAGATCTATAGGGCATAAGTTAGAATTTATGTCTGTAAATACACAGGGAAGGTTCACATCAGTATTATAAGTGAATCCAAATAAAGATTTTCAAACGTGGAATGTCCAACCTGTATCTGCTTTAGTATTTCCTTTCTTTTTTTTTTTTTTTTTTTTTTAAAGGAGAAATCATATATTTTGGACTACATAAAAAATGAGGCTTCTAGGAAAAAAAATCATTACCATAATTAAGATAAAATAAATGGATTTTCCTAAAAGATGTGCTACATATATGGTATGGAATTGACATGCATGATGTAAATTGCATAATGATTTTAAAGAGTTGACATATATGACAAAGGAAAAGAAACAAAGCCCTGAATGGTCACTCTATTAATAGGAAACAAAGCAAGGTCTGTAAAATTCCATTTCACAAGGAAAGATCTGCAATGGAAAGGAGTAATGAGACAACTGTGCTAAAAATCTCACCATTATTGAGGATAAGAGAAAAGATATTTCTTTTACTAATTTACATGAGTTGATCTCATCTTTTTTTTTTTTTTAGTATTTCCTTTCTAATAAGTTGTAGAAAATACTTTCCCCATCATTTCTTTTTTTTTTTTTTTTTTTTTTTTTGGCAGAACCGGGAATTGAACTCAGACCCTTGTGCTTATCTGGGAAGCACTTATTCTACTGAGTGAGCCATCTCCCCAGCCCTTCCCTGTATTTCTTAAAGAACAAAGACTTTATTTTGTCTATTTTCAGGAAATATGCTAGATTACACTAGGTATAACTTATGAATGAGGGACGTATCAGGAATTGAACTCAGGACCTTGTGCTTCCCAGGCAAGCATTGTGCAGCTGAGCTATATCCCTAACCCCAACATATGCATTTTTAGTGATTCCAGGTAATCATTAATCATTACCCCTATTAGTTATTCTGTGGATAGTTTCAGTAGTTATCAACATGTGAGAGTCCATCTAGATAAACAATACTATTAATACCAAAGTCTTTAATGGGCAGGTTAGTTTTCAGCATTTTGAACAATTGTCTTTTCCATACTCCCAACATTTGAGAGTATTTTAGAAAACTAAGGTTCCAAAACATATTTAACAGTTTGAAAAATAAAATTATTGTATTCTCAACTTAAATGTAAATCAGGCTGGTCATAGTGGTGCCTGCCTGTAATCCCAGCATTCAGGAAGCTGAAGCAAGAGGATTGCTGCGAAGTTGAGGCCAACCTGGACCATGTAGTAGTGTGAGGTTAACCTGAACTACATAGCAAGACCCTGTCTCCAAAAAAAAAAGAAAAAGAGCAAATCAAAGTGCAGTCTGTGGGGAGGGGGTACAGTCTAGCCAATGCCCAATAGCAAAGAATCTCAAAGGGAAAATTACCATTATAGAGAAAATGATGACTTTTTTTAAGGCTGTAAGACATTCTAGAGTTTTTAAATTATAAATATTTTAGAATAATCTTAAACAATCAGAATTATGCTAGGTGGAATATTTCCTTATGATAATATTGTCATCTTAAGCAAGTCACTCTTCCTGTTCCACAAGATATAAAGTGACAATAACATTTCTATCACTTCAGAATTCAGACTTTCCATTGTTGCAATCCTACACCTACCCAGCCTTCATCTACTTTATTTTCACTTGCTCTAGATACCACTTCAGCTGGACATAGTGACACACACCTGTAATCCCAATATTTGGGTGGTGGAGGCAGGAGGATCACTTTAGTTTGTGGCCAGCCTGGACTACAAAGTGAGTTCAAGGCCAACCTAAGCTACAGAGTGAAAGCTTGTCTCAAAAAAGCAAAAAAAGTTATATGTGTTGGATATCATTTCATTTCTTACCAATACCTTCTTTTTTCTCTAAAACATTATAAACTTGATTAGAGAAATGACCTTTGATGGTAAGTGTGATTCATTTGTGGAGGTGCTTGATGAGTTTTACCAAAAAGCCAGGTTCTTTATTAGGATTCAAAAAAAGCCTGCTGATTTATTAGGTGTAACTGTATTTAATAATATAGTACGTGAAAATAGTATTGAAAATGGAACTTAAAATTTTTCTATGCTCTAAACAAAACAAAAAAGTTGAAGACAACAAATAGGAGATTGACATTCTCATTTTAGAGTTTTTATGGCCTATTCAGAACACGGTGAGTAGTTTTTGTTACAGACCTAACTTACGATAGGCAAGTATTTAAATTTATTTCCCCTTTTAAAAATAAACAATGGTGCTTTGCTCTTTTTAAAAGCAACTGTGTTGCCATGGATTGGGATAAAGATGGAGACATCCTAGCAGTGATTGCTGAGAAGTCCACTTCCATTTACCTGTGGGATGCCAACACAAATAAAACCAGCCAGTTGGACAATGGCATGCGGTAAGAATAACTTTTTAATTTTTTAAATATTCACTTAGAAACATGCCTATTTGTAGGCTCTATGCTAACAGTACATATTACTTCCATTTTTAAGATGCATTGGTAATATTTTCTTATAAAAGGCTCATTTCTTTAATTATGGTTATATATAGTCCTCCCAGTCTCATCCAGTTAATTAAAAGTTGTTATGAGACTGGGCATGGCGGCACATGCCTGCAATCCCAGCTCTTGGGAGGCTGTAAACGGGCGGATCACTACAAGTCTGATCTAGTAGTGAGACCCTGAGCCCCCTGTAGACCCTTCCCTAAAAATAAAAAAAAAAATTGTTATAATTATGAAATAAAAATATTCCTTTAATATGTGGTCAAACTTGAAATTGGGATTGACTGCAGGGGTATACAGAGCAAGGAGTTCTATTGATATAAATTATGCAAGATTCTTGAGGTCTCAGCTCTTTCTTTCTTGTACTGACTTCATTTTAAGCCTTGGCTGCCAACCTACATCACTCTTCTCAGCAAGTCAAGAGGTCCTTTGCAAGCCAGCACTCACTTAGCCTCTCAGAAGTCTCTGAATGGAGTGGCCGGGGCGGTGGGACTGACTGTCCCAAGGAAGGGTAGGAGCAGCTCCCAAGTGGAAGACAGTCCTGGGCAGCTGGAATCAATTCCACATCTCTGCTAAAGTAGGAAACACTTTTTACCACATGAAAAAAAAAAAAAGTGTCGGGCGTGGTGGCGCAGGCCTGTAATCCCAGCTACAAAGTGAGTTTAAGGCCAGCCTGAACTGCATAATGAGACCCTGTCTCAAAAAGACAAAAAAAAAAAGCTTGTCATTGTTTACAACTGAAACAGCCGTTTTGACCTTGCATAAGTTGTTGGATTTCTAAATCTGCATCTATTTGAAACAAGTATAATAATAATATTTACTTCATGGCTTTTAGGTGGCCCAGGGTGGGCAGGAAGAGGTCACACACTAGCAAACGCTGTTTTCTTATTTTCTGAAGAATGAGTGATTCCAACTGAAGCAAGGTGCCACGCAGAGCAGAAGTAGCTGTGGGCCTGGCCCCACGTTCTGCCAGTGCCAGGTCTCACTAGGCATCAGGACCCTGGTTTCTCAACTGTCCTTTCACACTTTGCACAAAGGCTCTGTGCACTGGGGGCTTCCCTCAGGGGCACGTTTATCAGCATCAGTACTGGCACAGGGACCAAGTTCTGCATGAGAAGCACTAGAAAAATCCTCACACAAAGAAAAATGTACAGCTTCTCTCCAGGTGTTTCTGACTGACACATCTCCCATTTCACTGCCTGGAATCTACCTCTTCGTGTCAGATAAGCTTTGTTGTGTTACATGGATGTTGTGATCAGGCATGAAATTAAGTAAATGGGCGAAGTTACTATCACTGTCATTAAGATAGAGTTTAGGGTGACTTACTATTGATATTAAGTATTTAATGTCTCATTTTGCATATACAAAGATATACCTGCTGCTTTTGGTGTTTTATATAAAGGTGACTATTATACTAAAGTAGTTAATAAACAAGACTTTGAATACCGGTTTTCTTAAATATTTTTACTTTTTCCGATTTATATGTCCTTAAGCATCTTAGATTCTAGATATAGATTTAACCTAAATGTATTCTTTTGAGCCCTTCAAACACCTTCAATAGCACATAAGGATATTCAGATATACAACTTATTGTGGTGCCACTTACCTAAAAATGCAGTATTAACACAACGGGCTGAATTTGTCCTTTATTTTTACTGCTTGTTTTTATACCTTCTTTGGATTAAACCTACATTTACTCTGATCCTAGCTAGATTTACAGCAGTAGTCATAAGCAGTTTTTCCAGAGAAAAATCTATCTATAATATCTGATTCAACTGATAGTTTTGTTTTTTTTTTTTAACTTCCTGCAAAGCTTTATTCCAGAGGGGCTCAGTCCTTCTTGGCCGCTGCCTTCCTCATGGTGGCCAGCACATTGCTCAGCTCCTCACACTTCCTTAGCACCGATGTGCATCCCCAACCTTTTCGTGATGAACTTGAAGGCGCGTTTGACCTTGGAGCAGCTCCTTGGTGTGCCATTCTTAGGGGGCAAAGCCACACAGCTCCCAGATCATGTCCCACACAAACTTGGTGCATTTGGTGAGGCGTCTGCGACAGCAGCTATACCTCACTTTGCCAACATTCTTAGTCACCTTGTGGCCCTTGTGGTCCTTGTTGAGGCCCACGGCCGTGGGATAGCAGAGGGCCATGGCTGCTGTTCTTTGATGGTCACTGTGGCGGAAGGAACTGATTTCATTCTTTTTTTTTTTAAAGATGTTATATTTTAATGCAACATGCACAAAAATACATATCCCTCTGAAATCATCCAGGTATCATACATGTCCTTTTACATCATGCTCACACTGGAATGTCATACTCAAAGTTCATACACATTCACTGTCTTACTGTACATACATAAAATTGATATAAACGAGAAGGCAAAATAAGTCCACAATCACATAAGCTCGTAGTTAACGTATGTTCATGCATATATTAAACTTCCACTCAGATGTCACCTTCACCCTGATGTTATCCAGTTAGTATGGTATTGCACACATACACCTTTTGTTTTTTTGGTTTTTTTTCAGAACTGGGGATTGAACTCAGACCCTCGTGCTTGCTGGGGAAGCGCTTATTCTACTGAGCCATCTCCCTGGCACCCTATGTATACACATTTTGATGGACATGATTTACACATTTCCTCACTGTGCACACTTCTTTACCAGTTACATTTAAGTTGAAGGTGCATAAGAGCTCAACTACCAATCTCATAAAGTATTTAAGAACATGATTTTTTTTTTTTTAAAGAAAACACTCCCAACACAGTTCCGCAGTCCACAGTAGTACTGGGTCATCCACAGAAATTGTTGAATTGAGCCTTTCACAGCTCAGTATATTAATATGACTTTACCTTATATACCTCCATTTTTGTACTTTTCTGCTGGATGGTTAAGACCAAGTTAAAGCAAGACCTATATAACATGAAATGTAACTTTTGTATCAGATAAGGTCAGTGAGGTACCCTCAGGGTTTATCCTGTAACCCTGTACCACTCTTTGTAAATCCCTTATCAGTGTCAGTCATGTGGCTGAGTCACAGCCATTGCTTGATCAATTTTCTCTCTGTAGAAACCTGAAAGAATGTTTTCTCTCCATGTGACTGTCCTCAGGCACACTATAGATCATCAGTCACATTCCTCTGTGGCCCCATAATCTCCTTGATCAGAAAATTTGGGGTACAACTGAGTTGCATAATGTTACAGTACAAGTTCTCCTATGTCCTGAGTCTTCACTGACCTTGAAAGGCAAGGGCCAAAATGTTGGCTGACCTTGCAGCCTTTCTTTTTCTCTGATTTTTGATCTGCAAACTTAAGTTATTAACCATCCAGAAGAGAAGCTTATTATTACCCTGCAACATAGGCAGTTCAGTTTACCCACATAGTTTTCTGGATATCAGACACCATAGGCGTTGACCATGGAACAGTTGTCTGTCCCAAGGCAGTGTAGACTTGAGTCACCCAAAGCAGCCTCTTTTCAAATCAACCTTCTGTTCTTGTTAGTAAGACACTTCTAAGCTATGTCCTTCATATAGGTGGCAATTTTTTGTGGCCTATGTCTTTCCCTAGAATGATATATTCTAAGTTTTGCCTAACCATAGATGCATGTGATTGTCATTTGTTGGCATGATCTGTTAATATTATTAGAAACCCACATAGACTTCATATCTTATTGTAATTTTGAGGGCTTTAAAGGTCTTCTAAACTCTCTAATTGGTTGTGTGTGACTATCAGTGCTAGTTGCCTACTGAATAGACCAGTTTGGGGCTGATTTTATATACAACTGACTGACCATTCTTGCTGCTTAGACATTGTTGGTGCCTCGCACATCCTCTTTTCATCTAGTACTATTTAGCTCATTCGTACTTCTTTTTAATCTCATTTTCTGAAATTCCAAGGCAGGATTGAAAGAGAACGTATTTCAAGAGCTTCCAATCTCAGTGCATGTCTGACCCTTATAAAAGGGAGCAGGAAGAACAATTGACTAGAAACATCTCAGACTGTAGCAGCCCTAAGAAAGTCCATCTGGGCCTGTTGGGAATCAGAAGCCAAAATTATCCTTCAGATGACTCCTTTACCTTCAGGAATGGACCTCAGTGTGCTGCCCTGTCCTGCCACTGTCTGAAAGCAGCCTGTGGGGGGCATAGTGCATGCCCCAGGTGACTGGACCCAGGCTGTGGCAGATGGGCTGTAGGTAATAGAACCCCCAGCCTGCTAGGCATCTGGTATGAGTTTCTGTTCTCTACAATGGAAAAATTAATTTTAGAAACAATGAAGGTTAAGAGAAAAATGTATTTATTGGGGGAAACAAAGCTTCTGTCCAGGAGAGGGGAAAAAAGGGACCCAAGTAGGTTGCCAAGGACCTACCTGCCTTTTCTAGAGATTTTTAAAGAGCAAAGCCATGATGTGAGGTGGGTCCAAAGTGGGACACATGGAAAATTGTTAAGTGGGCATGAAGTGGGATGAAATTGTGGTTAACCAATAAGATTATAAGCATACTTGCTCAGCTTGAATTGATTAAATTGCGATCAAATGGGGAAGAGAGTCATGCAGCAAGCAGACATGAATACAGAACAGGGGCTCTTCCTGGCTTTTTCAAAGTAATTGATACCTATTTAGATGATCAATCCCTAAGGCTAGAGATATAGCTGAGAAGCACAGCACCTGCCTGGCAAGTACAAGGTTGTTAGTTGAAGTCCAAGAATATCAGTCTCTGATGTTTCTCCCCAGGGAGGTATGTGGGTGCATTTTGTTTAATCTTCTGTCCTCAGGTCTGGCCCACAGCAGAAGTGCTGTCTCTGTCTCCCACAGTTGCAAGGTATCTCAGCTTGTATCCTGGTTGCTTCAGGGGCCTAGCCCTGTCTGCCTATATTTTTATCTAACTCAGTTGCCTACAACAGTTTGTGAAGGCACCTATTTAAATAGAGAAAAGTGACCAGGTGAAGTGATACACATCTGTAATCCCAGCACTTGGGAGGCTGAGGCAGGAGGATTGCTGCAAGTTGAGGCCAGCCTGGGCTAAGAGTGAGTTTAACATCAGCCTGAACTACATAGCAAGACCCTGTCTCAATAAATAAATAATGAGAGCAGTTCATATTTATCTTTTTAAAATACGTACTTAGTAGAAGAGCCTAGCCATCTGTTACTCTTACTGAAATGAACTAAATACCTTATGATATTCACTTACAACTTTTCATATAGTTCATCTTTCTCCCCTAAATATCATCAAGGATTTATGGCTGTTTGTATGGATGAAGTATGTAACTTGGGATGTTCAGCGTCTCCCAGGTGAACTACCCAAGAGGGCCCCTCAGTGTGGATGCCTGATCCTTTAGCCATGCCCCACAATATCCTCACCCCCCACACACACAAGCAGGGATCTTGGTGCCCAAAGTGTGGCTGCATAAGAACCACGTGGTGGCTTCTCAAAGCAGGGCCCCACACCAGCCGAGTGTCACAGAGCAGGGCTGGGGCAGGACCTGACAGCCCCGCCTGCTGCACAGTCTCTGGTAATGCTGCTGGCTCTGAGCCTGAATGTGGAGAGCTATTGTTCTGGACCCTTTGTTATTTCTTTCCTCAGTGGAATGAGCTACTGTTAAGGAATCCTGTTTTAGGGAATCCTATGAAAGCCCAAAGTGGGAGTTCCTGGAATACAGAGAAGAAAAAAATGTTTTCTGCCTACTTCTATTATTATTATTATTATTATCATTATTATTATTATTATTATTTAATCTTTTATTTACTTATTTATCTGGTACTGGGTCTTTCTGCTCAGCTCAAACTTGCAGTGATCCTCCTCCTTAGCCTCCCCAGCACTGGATTACAGGCGTGCGCCATTGTGCCTGGCTTCAGTGGCTCACTCGGCATAGGGCAGTATGGCCTGCAGTATCGGGGATTGAACCTGGAACCTTGTACTAGCTACGCAGGTGTCTCCTCAGCCCTAACTGCTCTTAATAGTGACAGAGCAGGCAAAGTCATATCGTTTTTTGAAAAAATTAAAATATGTGTATATTAAAATATGTGTTTGTTTATATATATATATATATAAAATATTATGTTATTAAATGTTACTGTTTTTGGAGCATGACATTTCATCATGCATTAATATTTTTACCACAGATTTAAAATCTTATTAGTAGTCAAATTAGAATCATGTTTGAGGCCCCATCATAACTGGATTGAAGTTTAAGTTTGTTATATATTTGTATTTTTACTCTGACTAAATCTTAGTATTTCCAACATTTCTTTAGCATTCAGTCTTTTTCTTTTTTTTTCCTCTATGTATTTAGTACAGGGTCTATAGGTTTTCACTACACAGATCTGACTCATAGTGATCCTCCTGTTTTCAGCCTCCCAGGCACTGGGATTACAGGCTCGCGCCACCACGCCCAGTCTCCGCACACCCTGGGGACAGGGCTGGCATGCATGCCGGGGATCAAACCCCATTCCCTATGTCTGCCTAAGCAGGTTCTTCAATCTACTGAGCTGGCTGGCTGGCCCTCAGTCTTTTTCTTAAAGCACTAAATTATAATTTTGTACTTTCAGCCTCTATAGATTAAAAGTATTCAGAGGGTGTTTTATTAAAGAATCATTTAGAGGTTATGATTGTGAATTGTGTGGTAATTTATATATTAATGTTACAGGGATCACATGTCTTTCCTTCTTTGGTCAAAAGTTGGAAATTTCCTGGCTGTTGGAACTGTTAAAGGAAATTTGCTTATTTATAACCATCAGACATCTCGAAAGATTCCTGTCATTGGTAGGTGATAACTGGAAACACCCCTAAATATTTGTGATACTTTTTCTAACTGAATTTTGCTGTCAGGGTTTCCCCAATCACAAGGGAAGTTTTGTAGTATGAAGGACCTCCCTGGCTGGGTCTTACATCTGGCTTACAGGAAGAAACCTTCTCTACTCATCAGGAATTTCCCAGAATAAGTAGAGTAGACAGGTTGAGCCTGTGCCACTGGGCATTAAGGCATCAATGGCTTGGCTTCATTTGTCCTTTTCTCACCCGGATCATCCCTCTGTGTAGAACAGTTCACATGAACATCAATGTATATGGATCATATATGTTAATTCTGGTTGTTGATTTTAGTTGATTTAGTCATGATATAATACATGGTCATTTAACCATGCAGTAGGGAGACCAAAACATTGGGTGGCTGCTTGGATGGCGTATCTTCAGATTCCTAATTCTGACCCCTCACTCTCTGAATGCCAGCAGAATGTAGAGGTTGACTGTGAATTCTGCTTGCCTCGGGGTGTGTGCTTGGGGGTATTTGTATCTGTTCTTTAGCCTTTTTCCAAGTTGTTTGATGCCTTCAACATCTGGCCACTTGGCATTTGCCCCCAAGTACCCTAGAAGAAGTAGATTGATTTATTTTGATCTTTGTAACTAGTTAGTGGACTTCATTGGATGTAGGTGTCAAGAAAAAGTGTAATATAGCATAAAGGAAGTAAACTCCAGAGGTAGTGTCATGTGCAGAATACTTAATAGAAAGATAGTACCTTTCTATTAAGGACAGTTAAGCATTTCAAATTACTTTCACATACATGTATTCCCTGGATATTATTGTTAATTTTAATGTTATAGTTAAAAACCAATGGGATTGATCTGTTTGACAGGTATATAAAGTAAAGTCATATTAGTATGCTGAGCTGTAAAAGGCTCTAGTCAACAACTTCTGTGGATAACCCACTACTATTGTGGACTGCCGGACTGTGTTGGAGTGTTTGCTGAATTCAAGCACCTATAGTATTTAAATGCCAGTAGAATACCCGTCTCTGACAGGACTAAACAAAAAAAGGGGATACAAAGGAAAAACCATTTTGTATTTGTATATACTGAATAGTTAGGATAAATATGCCTTTACTTTCACTTAATTCTATGAGAAGAAAGATTTGTAGTAATAGTGTTTGGACAGGACATCCTGTCTGCTTCTTGGATAACCAATAGGAAGATAACAATGTATTAACTATTGAAAATGTCCTATTAGCCTGGAGACTGTCTCATTGATATTTGTCTCTCAATAAAATAAAATAGGAATTGATCTGTTTGAAAGTTAAAGCTAAAAATTTTAAATTATAAATATCAACTTTATGTGGTAAGCATAAACTATTTGAATTCAATAGGCATTTTTTTATTCTCACTTCATTTGCAGATATATCCTACCAACTAACTTATAAACCCCAGAAATTAGCCGGGCGTGGTGGCGCATGCCTGTAATCCCAGCACTCGGGAGGCTGAGGCAGGAGGATTGTTGTGAGTTCGAGACCAGCCTGAGCTACAAAGTGAGCTTAAGGCCAGCCTGAACTGCATAGTGAGACCCTGTCTCAAAAAGAC
>PVKA01037768.1:6262-20861 GCA_004027165.1 Ctenomys sociabilis | reverse complement strand
TAATTATAGTTTTTCAAGTAAAACAATGCTATGATCTCAAAAATGTAAACTTTTAGTTAATAGTTTAAAAGCAGATTAGAAGACTCTGAAGAGGAATTAGTAAACATAAAAAATAAGAATTTTTAAAAAAACGCAAATAGATAATTAATGAGACAAAATTTATGAAGGAGACATGGCAGGTAGAATGAGAAGTCCAGCATATACTTTACTAAAGTCTATAAAAATTATGGATATAAGTCAAAATGGTGAAGAGAAAAATACGAGACAGGTCCCAAATTTTCTAAAATTAATGAAGAAAAGAACCTTCATATCTAAGATTCATAAGATCTTTTAATAAATAAGTAAAAATAAATGAACATTGGTGCATAGCATATTAAATTTCCACAATACCAAACAAAAACCCCAAACTTTTGAAGCAACAAGCTAGAAAAGAGAGATTTCACATGAAGTAGAAGCCATTCAAAGGGGCAATGACTGCTTAACACCTACAATCTCCTTTCACCTCATGGTCCTGTAAAAGATCTCTCAACCTATACAAAAGGAACATGTCTGGTGTCTGGGCCAGGGCAGTCCTCCTTCTTTGTATATCAGTACCATATTGTTTTAACGATGGTAGTCTTGTTGTAAGTTTTGACTTTGGGTCATATGTGTCCCCTAACTTTTTACTTCCTTCTCAAAATTGTTTTGGCTATTTTATGTCTTTTACACAAGGACACAGGGATTCTTTGTATTCTATGATCATCTCATTATGTTCTACAACAAAAGGCAGCTATGATTTTGTAGGAAGATGAATGTGGTGGTGCATGTACGTAATCCTAGTATTCTGGGAGGCTGAGGCAGCGAGACCACAAATAGGAGCTCAGAGTGGACAACCTAGCAAAAACCTGTCTCAAAATAAGAAATGAAAAAGTCTGAGAATGTAGCTCAGAATGAATGCCTTGAGTTCAATCCCTAGAAGCACATCCATGCATGCACATGCATGTGCGCACACGCACACACACACACACACACACACACACAGATACACACACGTACACACACATTTGTAAGGTTTGAATAGATTTTGAAGTTCAATTGTCTGGACTATTCCCATTTTATTGTTAAACATTCTAGTTCATCAGCATGGTATGTACGTATATTTTTTATTCTTTAATTTATTTCAACATTTGTGTAGTGTACTACATGTAAGTCTTTTTCTGCTATATTTTTCTAACATTTTTGTTGCTTTTATAAATGATGCTTCATATCTAATTTCATTTTCAGTTGTTCATTGGTATTAAATAGAAGTAAAATTGGTGTTCTGGATATTAAGCTAATATTCTGCCACATTGCTGATCACTTGGTCAACTTTTTTTTTTTCTTCACTAGTGAAGATTTGAATACAGGGTTTGTATACTTAACTACATCTCCAACACTTTATTTTTTATTTTGAGACAGTGTCTTATTAAGTCATTAAGTTGGCCAGGTTAGGCTCACAGTACTGGAATTATAGGTGTGTGCATGATACCTGATTCAGAGTGTGTATATATGTGTGTGTGTGTGTGTGTGTGTGTGTGTGTGTGATTCTAATGATTCTTTTTCTCTCTATCATCTATCTATCTATCTATCTATATCTATCTATCTATCATCTATCTACTATTATCTGAAAATAAACGTGATTTTACTGCTCTCTTTATAATCTAGTTGTCTTTTATCCTTTTTTTCTTTTTACTTGAGAACATAAGTGAGGTTTACTGAAAGAAATGCACATGAAATACAAATATCCCTATCTAAGTGTATCATGCAATGACTTTGGACAAATGGATCCTATCACAATCACCACCAATATACTAATACAGAACATTCCTATCACCTCTGAAGTTGTCTGCTGCCACCTTGCCAACAATCATACACGGACACTTTAAGTTATTGACAACTGTCAATCAGCATTTTGCCTCCATAATTTCCATTCTGCATGTCATATAAATGAAATAATTTATGTATCCTTTACTGTCTGTCTTCTTTCGAGTTGCATAATTATTTTGACACTTAACTGTGCTCTCACACAAACTATGAGTTTGTTCTTTTTGAATTATTCTTTTTCTTATAGAATTGCCTTAGCTAGAGTCTCAAATACATTATGAGAACAAATGTCCCCTTCCTGTTCCTCTTCCAATTTATCATTATTAAATATAATGTTAGCTATTAGTTTTTAAAAATACCTTGAACTAGTTAAGGAAATTCTATTTTATCTTAATTCATTACGTGATTTACCACAAAAGTGTCTTAGATTTTTTCAAATACTTCTTCTGATTGTATTAAAATATTTGTATATTATTACTGTGCGTATTATGTCAATTATTTTCAGCTGTAATATCCACCTTGCATTCTCAACTTAAAATTTTAGATAAAACAGATAAAAACACCTTTGTGCCTATTACATTCTCTGCATTGAGGATTATACAGCTTTAAGAAAGATACTCTGTGATCCACTTTGATTTTAGCTTAGGACATGGTGATATATATGGGTCTTATTTGAGTCCTCAGCATGTGGAAATCCAGTTTTTCCAGCACTATTTATGAACGAGGTTATCTTCCTTCCAGTGATTATGTTTGACCATTTGTCAAAGTTAAGATAGAAGAGTACATTTAAAGTTATTTCTGCATCTTTTAATCTATTGCATTGATCCTAAGGCCTGTTTACGGTTTTGTTTTTTGCCAGTATTGTGCTGTTTTTATCAGGTAGCTCAGTAGTGTATTTTCAAATCATGGGTTTTTGATACCCTTTGCCTTGCTTTTATTGCCTAGGATTTTTGATATTCTAGGTCTCTTTTGGTTCTATATGAATTTTAGGATTATCTAGTTCTATGAAGTATACTAATGGTATTTGGATTGGAGTTACATCAAATCCGTTTTTAACAATTCTGGGAGTATGGCCATATTCATTATGTTGGTTCTTTTTACCCATCAGCAAGGGATATCCTTCCATTTTTTGATATCTTATTTAATCTCCTTTTTCAGAGTAATGTAGTTTTCAATGTAGAGATACTTTACTTCCTTTATTAAATTCATTCTTATTTCATTTTCTGGTGCTATTATTAAAGGTCTGGTTTAATTTCTCTCTCAGCAAGTTTATCATTTGAATATAGAAATACTATTGATTTTTGAGGGTTAACTTCATATATGACTGTGAAGTAGAATCTGATAAGCAAATTTAAAAGCATTTTGGTAGAGTTATGGGGTTCCTCTATATAGAGTATTATGTTATCAGCAAGTAATGATAATTTAAGTTCTTCATTCATTATCTTTGTTCCTTTTCATTCTTTCTCTTCTTCTGGCTAGTGTTCCAGAACTATAGTGAATAGGAATGGTGATAATGGACATCCTTGTCTTGCTCTTCACTTCACAGTGAAGGTTTTCAGCTTTTGCCCATTTAATATGATGTTGACTGTTAATTTGTCATAGATGGCTTTTATGAAATTGACATAAAGACCATCTACTCTAATTTTGTTCAGGGTTTTTGTCATGAATGGTGTTGGACTTCTGCAAATGATTTTTCTACAATTATTAAGATAATAATATGTTTATTTGTTTGCCAGTACCATGCTGTTTTTATCACAGTAGCTCTGTACTGTATTTTCAAGTTGTGTATTTGTGACTTGGCCTTGTTAATATGGTATATTTAATTTATTGATTTGTATATATAGAACCATCCCTGAATCACTGGGATGAATTCTACTTGGTCGTGTACACTCTTCTTGATGATTTGTTGCATTCTGTTTGCTGGTTTCTTATGGAAGATTTTTGCATACAATGTCATTAGGGAGATTGGATTCTGTTATCTTTTTTGGTTGGATCTTTCTCTGGTTGGTGTCAGGGTAATACTTGCTTCCAGAAATGATTTTGGTATTTCTTTTTTTTTTTTTTTTTTTTTTTTTGGCGGAACCAGGGATTGAACTCAGGCCCTTGCGCTTGCCAGGGAAGTGCTTATTCTACTGAGCCATCTCCCCAGCCCCCTACAGAAATGATTTTGGGAGTATAGCTACCTTTTCAATTTCATTAAATAGTTTGACCAGTAATGACATTAATCTTTCAATTTCATGTAGAATTCATCAGTGATATTAGTACTGAGACATTTCTTTGTTTTTTTCTTTTCATTTAAAAAAAATAAGAAAAAAAGCAATAAAATGATGCAGAACTTCAAATCAAGATGATAAGAAATTAACAACAAGGGTGAGCTGGATAGCTCAGAGGACTACAGCACCTGCTTAGTCAGAGAGCAGTGACCTGGGTTTGATTCCCAGTGTGCCCTGTAGGCTCCACTCCTGCAGCATGCTGTGACAAGATTGAGACAGGGCATGGTGGCATGTGCCTATAATCCCAGCACTTGGGAGGCTAAAAAGAGGAAGATCACTATGAGTCCAATCTACATACTGAGACCCTGTAGACTCTGTACCAAATACATAAAAAAGAGAAATTAACAGCTGTTGCTGTATTGTATATTGTTATCTTCTAAGTACTTGTTCAGACTACCAGACATAGGCATGCAAAATTGATCATACAATTAGATATTAATTGCTACTTTCAATAAACCAATAGAAGCCAGTAATACAATTGTGTTATGTAGATACGTATCTCTTTTCTTCTAAATTAAACTTTCAATTTCATTTACCAGTAATAGGTTATCTTGAATTTTTATATCCTCTTAATTCAACTTTGGCAATTTATAGATATTTACAAATCTGTCTATTTCTGTTTGCATTCATTCTGTTTTCCTGATGCAAGAGCTCCTTACTATTAATTTCCCTATTAGCACTGCTTTCTTTGCATCCTGTAAGTTCCAATATGTTACATTAGCATTATCAGTTAATGGTAAGTACTGTTTAATTTCTTCTTTAATTTACTCTCTGGGAGGTGTTATTCAATTTCCACATTCTTTTTGTCTTTTTGAGACAGGATTTCACTATGCAGTTGGTATGACGTGAAGTTACTTTGTAGCCCAGGTTTGCTTTGAACTCAAAGTGGTCTTAGATTTTTTTCAAATACTTTTTATTTGAACTGTATTTCATCATTATTCCAGTAATGGAATACCAGCATAGTACTGGCAAACAAACAAACAAACATATTATAATCTCAATAGTTGTAGAAAAATCATTTGCCAAAGTCTAACACCCATTCATGACAAAAACCCTGAACAAAATTAGAGTAGATGGTCTTTATGTCAGTCTCATAAAAATCCATCTGTGACAAATTAACAGTCAACCTCATATTAAATGGACAAAAGCTGAGGACAAATTTATACTATTAGAACCACCCAGCACTTGGGTACTTTGACCAAGTGCTGAGATTACAGGTTTGTGGCACCATGCCTTGTCTTAATTTGCACATTTGTGGAGATTTTGTCATTTATTTTGCCACTGATTTCAAAGATCTAAATATTAAAATAGAAGCATTAACCTGCTGGAAGGTAGAACTCTTGAAGTCCTAAGTATAGGAAAGGACTTCATGATGGCGCAGGAAACACTATAAAGAATCAGCAACTGATATCTCATCTTATCGAAATGTTTTTACAAAGCTAAAGCAGTCACCAACAGAGTTAAAAGACAATCCACGGAGTAGGAAAATTTTCTTCCAGTTGTTCTTCAGACAAAAGATTAATGTCTATAATATATAAAGAATTGAAAAAAATCAGAACCCTCCAAAAATTTAAACACCCAATACAAAAATATCAGATTGGCATCTGAAATAAATATACACTTTTCAGAAGAATTACAAATGGAAAATAAATATCTAAAAAACCCTTCAACATCAATGAGCATTTAAAAGATGCAAATTAAAACAATGATAAGAGTCTGTGTCACTCCAGAAAAATGGCTGTTTTCAACAAATAACGAATAACAAATGCTGTTGAGGCTGTAGGGAGGAGCAATCTTTCTCCATTATTGGCAGGAGTGTGGAGTAGTGCAACTGTGGTGGAAATCAGCGTGGACATTCCTCAAAAACCAATAAAGCAACAACAAAAAAACTAGCAACACAGACCCCATTTAATCCAGATATTCTCCTTCTTGGTATCTTTCTAAAGAATTAAAATTTATACACACACTCATACTTATAGAAAAACGGTTTGTAATAGATAAATCATAAAACAACTCAAATGTCCATCAACTGATGAATGGATAAAAAGATGTGTGTTTTTTTTTTTTTAATACAATGGAGTACTATTCATCCATAAAAAGGATAAACTGGAGATGTTTATAATTAAATAGATGCACCTTGAGACTGTATTCTTAAGTGAAATAAATTGGACACATGTGTGTAAATAGCCCATTGTCTCTGCTGTAAGAAACTGAAAGTGTCAGGACCAAAATATATAATAGAAGTTTTGAAATGGAAAAAAAAATTTAAGAGGAAGGGAATACAGGGGTTGAGGAAAAGAAAATTGAAGGGAAAAAGGATAAAATGGAAACGAAGTTTTGTACCAAGGAAATGAGGAGGGATTCAAAGGAGGGGAGGGGAATGAGAAGAGAAGAGGGACTAAGATTTGTCACATACAGGTATAAGTTCTCAATGACGAAAGTGATCATTATGCATATTTAAATTGGACCAATAACTTAATTGAAGGAAAACAAGGAAGCTATTCTAAGTGTCCATGCTCCAGCACGACAGCCAATCCAACATCACAACAAGGGGCCATTTTTACACTTTTAAAATAATTAATGAATTTGGTTTCCAATTTTATAAAAGGAAAGAAAGATACTCTGAAGCGTAGTTTATTGAATTATAATATATTTAGAAGCATTTTAAAGTTCTTAATAAGTAGACATATTTATGTTAATGGAAATATTTATATAAATTTAATGGGAATGTATACCACCACTATTTATTTATTTTCATGTTTATTTATTTATTTATTTTTTATGGAACCAGGGATTGAATTCAGTCCCTTGCACTTACCAGGGAAGTGCTTATTCACTGAGCCATGCCCCGGGCTCTTCAGTATTTATGTTTTTATCTAAAGAGGTGACATGATTTCTCCTTTTCCACACAACTGCTAAAATAATATATGGAATCTGAAAGCTTTCAGAAGTTTAAGTTTTGCTGCCTTCTGACCACTGATATGTGCTACCATATCTTATATGCTTAGAAAGAGGATTCTAATGTGATGAAAACTTTTGGAGATTAGAAGATGACAGATGAAAGAAATTTTTCCAGAATATTACTGCTTGGGCAATATGTTCAAGATCAAATTCTAGCACTTACCAGGCATTAGATCTTGGTCAACTTTTTAAACCCATTAAATGAAGTTTCATCAGTTTTACAGCATCTATTTTGTGAGTTAATTTTAAATGCATCTAAAGATTTAGTATATATTCTAGTGTATAAAATGTTATAGTACATGACAGTTACTTGTTTCCTATAGTAACAGTTATTTTGTTTGGTACAAATTTAAAATACCATTGCCATATTAAAAAAAACCAGGGCAATAAGCATGTTCAAATCTTGTTTCATTGGCTGTGCAAAGTACCACACAACTCTGAGGAGGGGCTATACCGTGACTTGAAGAAGATACAAGGACCCTGGTTCCTCTATTCAAGTCCTGATTTTTAACAAACCTTGGATAAATTTGATAGCAACTTTGTAAATTTTGTTGTAAAAATGTACATATTTTATAAATGAGTTCATACTAATTCCTTTAAGACGTATAACAACCTAGGAGAGTTAGTGAAAGCAAGCTTAAGTGATAAAAAAATAGGAAATATTTGTCTATTGAGTGTGTTTTTTGTGTCAGTCACCAGATATAACAAATCAATGCTGCATTCTCATTTTCTTTTCAATAGCAAACATTAAAATATTGTTATTTGTGTTTTATAGATAAGAAAAATGAAACTTGGAAGAACTGAATAACTACTGCAGAAAAACTGAAAGTAGTACTGAGCTTTTCCATCAGATGTTCCTGACCTGTGAGTCAAAGGGACTATAACATCACTATAGAATAACGTTTTCCAGGAAACATGTTTCTTTACTTGGGAATAATCAGAAGTGGATAATTCTTTGGAAATATTTAGATGTTTTAGATGACAGATTAAATCACAAAAAAAGAAAACAAAATAAAATAATTAGCAGAAGTTGAAGCTTTTCAAATATTTATTTTATAACACTGAATATTCTAGGTCTGGCCAAATAGCTCAGCAGATTAAGTGCTTTCAAGCAGGTGCAGGGGCCAAGGGTTAGATCCCCAGCCTGCTATGCTGGCTCTGCCGCCAGGATGTGCTGAGAAGGCAATTGAGACTGGGCATGGTGATGCGTGCCTGTAAATCCAGCTCTTGGGATGCTGTAAACAGGTGGATCTCTATGAGTCTGATCTAGTAGTGAGACCCTGACCATCCTATAGACCCCTCCCTAAAATAAAAAAAGAATATTCTAAATGTAAGTGGACAATAGACACTAGCACCTTTAAAACCATCTCTAGTGAGTAATTTAGTCATCAATGCAGCTGAAGGAAGACATTTCTGCACCTCGATGTTTTAAAGTGAATTTGTGGGGAATTGCATTGGGATGTTCAGAATACTTTGAAAGTATTACTTAAAATATTTTGATGCCATCTCTCTTAGCAGTTATCACTGCTGTCTGCTTTTAACTAAACAGGTTGTTTTAGCAGATTTTGAATTTGGCTAGAAAATAATTTATACTAAATTGGTTAACCATGGGGCCGGGGAGATGGCTCAGTGGAATAAGCGTTTCCCTGGCAAGCGCAAGGGCCTGAGTTCAATCCCTGGTTCCACCAAAAAAAAAAAAATTTTTTTTTAAATAAATAAATAAATTGGTTAACCAACAAAAATTGACAATTGAGTGATTATGTTATGCCAGATGCTTTCATTATCTCATTACATCTCCACAATATTTAGAAGTAGAGACTGGAGTCATATATGTTTTACATCTAGGGTAAAAGGAGAAAGATAATTTAGCAGAAAACATTAGGTAAAAGTGATGGAACATAGAAGTTGGTCCAAATGCCCATGTTTTTAATGATTAGTTAGTACTGTATCCAATTTGAGAAGCACAAAATTGGTGTCAAGTCTATATGGCCTTGTTCTTTGAGAAATTCAAGATCAGTTAGGTTAACTCAGATTTTTTGGAGTCCCCATCTTTACTGGAGATCTGAACTATTTGAGAATGAGCACAAGATGACAGTTCAAATAGGAATCTCAGTTAATAATGCAGTTCATACTAAAGCAGTGCTTTTATTGATGACCAAGTGAGCTTCCTAATGTCGAGCTCAAGCAGAGTGTGCATAATTCACATGCATGCAATTTCAGTTGCCAGGGCTTTGTGCTAAAAATAGTCTTCCAAATAGTACTAAAATTCATTGGCTGGAATCTTAAGATTTTAACAATGTTATGTTTAAATTTGTATAAAACATATTTTCATGTGACAAAAAAACCTGTGCTGCTGGGATTTGGAGGCTGGTTTCCAGTAAGTCCCCACTTCTCATCTCTTCCCCCCATGTGCTATCAGCCCTGTTTCCTTGCTTGTGGGACTCAGTCCAACCTGACTTCTCCCTCTTCCCAGTATAACCTCTGCAGTCAGGAGACTTGAGGGTTTGGGTCAAGTTAGGAGTTAGTGCTTCATGCCCTGGAGAGATGGAGGAGTAGCCTTTCCATTGTGGGCTGGCTGGTACTCATGTATATAATTAGTGTCCACTATTTGGAACAGAATGCTTTCAAATCCTTCCTTCCATATCAAATCAAAGTTCTGAGATTGAACCAGTTCAGAGATTTAAAGTTCTTCAGTTTGATTATTTCAGGTTGGGTCAGTGGAAGTGAGGGAAGAGGACAGCAGTGGTTCAGTTTCTTCTGATTCAGTGCATCCATCCTTGGCTAATGGTAAGGGGAAATAATAAGCTTAAACAATTATAGTTCTTCTGTTTATTTAGATCTTCTTTATTTTTTGTCATTAATATTTCATGGTTTAAAACATTAATCACATCTTAAGATTTTTTTGTTTATTCTTGAAATTTTAATTATCTTTCATGCTGTTGCAGATGAAAGGTTTCTTGTTTTAAGTTGTTACTGTATAGAAATGCAATTAATTTCTTATTTATTAGTCTTCCATCAACTTTGCTGAATGTATTGTAAGCTGTAACTGGTTTTGGGTGAATTCCTAAAGGTTGTCTACTCTCAAAATTATGTCACTTGAAAATAAACATATTTTTACTTCTTTTTCACTCTGGTTTTTTCTTTCTTTTTCTTGCCTAAGTACCTTGGCTATAAGTCCCATTACAAAATCGAGGAAGAATGGAAAGAGTAGTTTTTAAACATTTATTTCTGATCTTAGAAAGAAATTCTTATTTCCACATTAAGAATAGTGGGCTGGGGAGATAGCTCATCAGCATAAGCACTACCTAACAAGTGCAAGGTCCTGAGTTCAATCTCTGGTATCAAAAAAAAGCAGAAGGATGGTAGCAATTGTGTTTTTGTTTTTCATAGATGACCTATAAGTGGTTTAGGAAAGGTCATCTATTGAAATCAATGAATGCTCTTCTCTTCTGGCCAGCTCAAAACAGCCTGCAAGAATAAGTCATCAAATATAAATCAAGAATTTTGGAATTTGAATTTGCAGCTCAATGGTGAAGTGCTTTTCTAGTACTCCAGACAACATTAGGTCAACATTGAACCTAACCACTGAATTTAATTTGTCTGTCAACCAATTTAGTTGGTGAATAGAATGAACTGAGGGGCTAGAAACTGTAGCTCAATGTTAAGAGTGCTTTCTGGCATGAACAAGACTCCACTATGTTCAACTCCACTGTTACAGTAGCTATGTTCCTAATCATAAATTTTTCCCAAATTCAGTAGTTTGTAAACTCAGCTAGCCAGGAGGCAGAGGCAGAATGACATCAGTTTGAGGCTAGTCTGGACAATTTAGTAAGAATTTGTTGCAAAAATAAAACTAAAAAGTGCTAGAGTGATTACCTAGTATGTACAGGTTCCTGGGTTCAATCCTCACTGCTGAAAAAAAACTAGTAGCTTTGTATAGGAGTTAAATACTCTTATATTTCATTTAAAAGTGTCATTGCTCAATAGAAAAATGAATGAAGAAGTTCATGGTAATAATGAAAACGTTGCAGTTTACTTAGAATGACATTCAATAGTAAATAAAAACCACAGGACAAAGAGAAAAAGAAGGGAGAGGGAAAGATAGAAAGGAGAAACTGAAAAGAGCTTAATGTTTACTAAAGAGGGGGACAGGTGGACAACAGATACAAACACTTGCATTGCATCAATGATCACAAAAAATAAGTTTACCCATAACTCTACTTGAGTACAGCAGACTTCAACCTCTGTATATCAGGATCACAGCCATTAAAGAAAAGCCAGTGTCCTCTTCCTAGAAATACTGGCTCATCATACCTGAAGTAGGACTTGTGCAATGATTATCTCAGGGCACCAAGAGATTAGGTAACAGGTGACCAAATTGGGAAGTACTGCACAGTGCAGAGATACTGGGTTCTATGTAGTGGCCTTGCAAATAGCAAGTGTTTTACAGTACTGTTCCTTTCAACTTTACCTCACCATTTTTAATTAATATGTTCTGCAAAAAAGTGTATGCAATAATCAACAAAAATATGCTAATAAAGAACAAACTCTTGAATAAATGGGAAAAAAAGTTGCATTGTTTTCTGTTCTTTTAGCAAAAAGACCAGAATGTCCACCTTTCAATGGGCCTTGCTAGCTATATAGTTTTAGGATGGCCTTTAATCTAAAATTGTATCAAGGTACTCATCTATTGTCCTAAATTGGAACCAACTTTCTTAAACTGCACAGAAAGAACTTGTACCTAGAGATAAAAGCATGGATACAGATACCTTTGCATATTTCTTGCCTGGAAAGAAAGGAGGGAATAGGGCAATTCTCAAGTCAACCAATTTTTGGAGTCACTGTTTTCTGCCCTTTTCATCACTCTCACCTGTGAGAGTGATCATAGGAATCTAGAGCTGCTAGAATCCTTCCACTGATGCATAATCCCTCCCAGGAGGGATTTGCCAGGAGAGCAAATACCAAAAGAGGGAATATGCATTGCCCAAGAATCGGGGAAATCTCAGAAGTGAGCCAAAAACAAAAAGTACTGCATTAAATTAATCCTGTTGAAATGAACCATCCTTCATTTAGCTTTCTTTTGTCAAAGTACAAACAAGTTTTAGAGACAAATTAAAATAATATAAATCAATATTTTCCTCTTTGTCAAATTAATTCATTATTTTTATATATAGTTAACTCACCAAAATGAAAGTTATTATTTGATAATTAGATCACTGGAATGTTTATTTTCCTATTTAATTCTCTTTATCAATACTGCAATCATAGAATATATCTTTAAGATAGGAAGAAAATGTACTGTGCAAGTATTTGGCAAGATACCATTTTATAATGGGAAAAGCCATCAACTAATTTTTAGGAATAAAGCTTTTATCAACATGAACTAGTTTAAAAGAAGCAAAAATTCTTTCTTTAGATGTCTTTGTGTTTCCCTGAGGCCTTTAGTGCTAAAAAAGAGACAGAGAGAAAGGTTTGTAAAATTTTTTTCTTAACTTTAAGATTTAAGCTTTGCCTTTTTTTTGCAGTATCTGACCTAAAGTCTTTAAACATGGAAAAGTAATATTTTGATCCACTTATATTATACAATTCTAAGTGGTTCTTACTTCCTTTCCTATTCAAATTTGTGCAATCAGATGACTTTCAATAATAACCATAATCATTTATGTATTCTCAGGCTCATCTGTTCTAAGTGGATGTGCTTCACTACCAAAAAATAGTTTTAATTCCATTTTTTCTTTAGGATATATGATAGGTAAAATAAAACTACTGTGATAAATACAAACTATGACTATAGAATACAAATTTATACAAAGGAATAGCAATTGACAAAAGAAGAATGAGAAGACTTTCCTTTCATTGCCTTTCTACTGAACCTGGAAAATCCTTGTTGCAACCACTCTCAAAGGAGCTTCATCCTGTGTGGTAAGGTATGAAGGCCGTATTTGCTCAGAATGAACAACATTGAAGCCAGGCCCTCCTGAGTCAAACATGCTCAGCATCATATGTGGAATAGATTCAGTACTGAATGGAGAATAGCTATTTTTCACTAGTCAGATTGGAAGAAAAAAAAATGAAGAGAGAGAAAAAGCAGAAAGCAGACGAAAGCAGAAAAAATAAAAAAGGAAGGAAATCCTGGTGGACAAATAAGGGGTTGGGTAGGAGCTGTTTGAAAGTTTAATCAGATGGAAGTGAAGAATCCTGAAGACAGAAATTTGAAATGGATACTTTTTTTTCTATAAAGTATATCCTTTTCTACTGGTTTTTCCACCACATTCAGCCCTACAGCATCATTATTGCATGAGAAAAGAGTATATGATTCAATGAGCAAAGACAAATATGAAGGGAAGCCCAGGCCCAGCTTATGACTGAGAACTTCTAACGCACTCTCTGGAACCCCCCACATCCATCCCAACCCCAGGTCCAGCTTGTGTGTGGGAGAGCTTCCATGCTCCCCTGCACCCAACGGAACCCTCTGGACACCGCCCAGGCCCAGCGTGTGAGTGAGAAATGAGTGAGAATTTTTGCTGCGCTCTCAGGATCCCTAAGCCCTCCAGACCCAGTCCAGACCCAGCTTCAGAGTGAGAACTTCCACCCCAATCTTTGACCCTTGCAGACCCAAATCAAGGCCAGGTTCAGGGAGTGTGGAGGAGAGCTTCCATGTTCCCCTGTGCTCACTGGAGCCATACGGACACAGTCCAAGCCTGGATTATGAGTGAAAACTTCTACCTTGCTCTCTGGACCCATCCAAACTGCACTTGAAATCCCTGCAGAGAGGCTAGGGGCCAGAACCACCTAGCTAATCCAGAAGCAGAACATTATGCTGGAGGTGCAAAACAGGTTCACTTCCAGGGGCTGCAGGAGGAAAAAGCCTACCACAGCAGACAGACTCAAATCAGACACACATGGATGAATTCAAACTTCATAGATCTGCACCCGAATTTCAGTAGGTGCTAAGATTATAACTGCACCCAGAAAATATGCAGAAGACAGTAGCACAGAAGAAATTGGGAATCATTCAGCAGAAATGTCTGAATCAATAGGGTCTGAAGTAAAGAAACAACTGCAGAAAGGTATAGAGGAACTCATACCAGAAATAACCTTGGAAATGAAAAAGAAATCTCTGAATTTATAGCATAAGAAATAAAGAATCAAATGCAGAAGCATATAGTGGAAATCAGTTCAGAAATAGTCTCTGAAGTAAAATAAGTAATAACTTCTTCTCAAGAAGACACTGATAAAAAACAGAGATGAGGAAAATGATGCTTCCTTGAATGAGTACAGGAAGGAAATAGGACTCATGAAGAAGAGTCAAAGAGTTATAGAAGCCGGGCGTGGTGGCGCATGCCTGTAATCCCAGCACTCAGGAGGCTGAGGCAGGAGGATTGTTGTGAGTTCAAGACCAGCCTGAGCTACAAAGTGAGCTTAAGGCCAGCCTGAACTGCATAGTGAGACCCTGTCTCAAAAAGACAAAAAAAAAAAAAAAAAAAAAAAAAAAAAAAAAAAAAAAAAAAAAAAAAAAAAAA
>PVKA01037767.1:0-20762 GCA_004027165.1 Ctenomys sociabilis | reverse complement strand
CCTTCCCATTCTCCCTCCCTCAACTTGTACTTCAACACCCTCCCACTCCCTTTGGCTCAGCACCCCCAGGACCTCTGACCCACACCCCCAGGGGATGGACAATGAAGCAGGTGGAAGAGGGAGGATAGGAAGGAGACCCCCGGAGATATCAGTGCAGGGGGGAAAAGAGAAGAGGCTGGCTCCAGGCCCTGGGGAGTAACCCAAGTCATGAGGTGGGCAACCTGGCCTCTTAGCAGGGGGTGAAATGAAGGCCCGAGGTCCAGGCTCCCAATGAGTCCCGGGGGAGGGTGGGGGCACCCAACTAGCTGTCTTTGAGAAGCAGCTTCTCCTCGGGGCAGCGGAAGGGGCCAGGGGGCCCAGCAGCTGCCAGCCGGGCACAAGCTTCAGGAGAGAGCTGACGGCAGGAGCGCAGGTCTAGGCGGCGGAGACGTGGGCAGCGTCGGAAGAGCGGGAGGCAGTGGTCCGTGAGGCGATGGCAACCTGGGAATGGGGCAGTGGCAGCTGACTGAGACCAGGCGGCAAAGAAGCAGCCAGGAGATGCTGGCCAAGTCCAAGAGGTTCACAGGATGGACAGGGGCCATGCTTACCAGCGAGATTGAGGTGCACCAGGGTCTCTCGGAGAGGGGACGTGGGAGCTGTGAGGAGGTGGACACTGGGGTCTCCAACATGGGCGCAGTGGCTCAGATCCAGGGCGCTCAGCTGGGGTGCATGGCGCAGCAGGAGCCTCAGGGAGGCATCTGTGAGCTCCAGGCCTGCCAGGCGCAGCTCGGCCACCCCCTGCAGCCGCCCACGGCTCTCTGTTTGCCCTGGACAGAGGAAGAGAATCAGCACTCCTGGCCACTCATCCCTACACCAACCACTATGGCTCCCCACTTACGCTCCTCAGCACCCCTAAAGCTGCTCCCACCATTTGCAAGTGTCAAGTGGTTCTGCTCTGCTCCCCAATACCCAACACCACCTCCTCTCCACAACTTACATCTCCGCCACTGCTGTGAGGCCTCCAAGAGGCATCTGAAGCATTCCTCAACTCTCCCACCCCATCCCTGTACCTCCCTTTAGTATCTGGCATATATATGTATATTTTTCATATTAATCTTCCTCTCCCTCCATGAGAATGTGAGGGCAGGACATTTTCTTCACTGCAGCGGCCCCAGCAACTGAGAATACAGGATGCTCAACAGATTTTCATCCACTCACTCAACACAGGAATCCTTAAAAAGACAACCACTCCACGTTCCACTCCTTCCTCCCTCCCATAATCACAGTAGTGACCACCTGGAGCCCTCCAGTCCCCTTGGGCACCACTAAGTCCACACCACGTTTTTTGAGCTGCTCCTGTCTTCTCTTTCCATCTCTCCTGACACTCAGAGAACTTGATTCAAATACAAATGGGGCAAGGTCTCTCCACTAGAAACTGAGAACAACTCAAATCCAGCCTTGCTGGTAGAACATTCCATTTCTATCACATCTACTCTATGGCTCAGTTCCCAACTCCTCTCTCTCACCTGGAAACACTGGGCTACTGGGACCAGGGAGATAGCTTGGTGGTCTAAGCACCTGCCTAGTAAGCAGAAGGACCCAGGTTCAATCCCCGGTACCACATGCCATGCCAGCCACTGAAACTGGGTATAGCGGTGTACGCCTGTTAATCCCAGCGCTGGGGAGGCTGAGAGAGGAGGATCACTATGAGTCTGAGCTGTGTAGCAAGACCCTGTACCAAATCAATCAATCAATCAATCATTAAAATAAAAAAAACAGGAGGTTACACTTCACAAGGGGTTCTGCACAAGAGACCATCCCCATGCCCAACTTTCAGGTCTGAGAGCAAAGTCTTCCTCTTCCTCATCTCCAAGGTGAAGTGCTCACTGCCACCTCCTTGAACTCAGGAGCACATATTCTGCCTTCCTCCTCTGCAGCCTCCACCCTACACCTATAACAGTTCTACTGTGAACCCTTCAGATTGGCTTTTCCGTTTTAAATTTTTTTCAGACAGTATTTTGCTTTGTAGTGCAGGCTGGCCTTGAAATAGGGAAATAGGGATCCTCCTGCCTCAGCCTCCAAGTGCTGGGATTACAAGTGTGCATTATCACACCCAGCAGAGTTTACTTTGTTGACTAGTTCTCCCTATATTGATGCCACTGAGCCAAAGCTCAAAACTTTAAGAATGCCAGCCTTGGGAGACAAGTTCTCTGATCATCATCCATGTTAACAGATGAGAAAACTTAGGCTCACAGCATAAAGCCTTCTGTCCAAGATCACACAATAAGGAAATAGCAGAGCCAAGAGACCCAGGCCTGGTGACTACATCCAAACTCTAAACATAAGGCTACCTGCCTGCTAGACAAAAACTTCATCAGATGCCAGATTCACAAAACCTTCCCTCTAAGCGTTTAATGGAATCTGCATAGTGCTAAAATTTTCTTAAATGAATGTCAGACACATTACTGGGCACTCAGCCCACTCAGCTACAGTAGCTACTGCCACCCTGACCTCTTGCACCAACATATCAGCTTGTTACATGCCAGGCCACCTCTGTATATGTACAACTTGGCACATCCTCAGTAGTGGCAAGCCTCTGGCACACATGACTGCAACCAGCTATGTGTTACCTAGACTAAAAAGTTTGCTATTGCTGCCCTAGATTCTAGTCTCTCTTCCTGGTCCTAGGATCTGAGAGTATTGAGAGGAGGAACATTTGTAGATGCTCTCAACCTTCACCACAGCTAAAAGCCACTGGAGCAAAGAGAGGTCACTTGTGGCTTGGCAGTGGGAAGTGAGCCAATAAGGAGGCGGTGGCACTTAAACTGTGCCTTCAAAGTTTAAAGTGTAACAGTCTGGGAGAGGAATACACTAGGCAGAGGGCAAAGGCCAGGAAGTAGAATTTTATGAATCCTGCAGAAAGCTGGCAAGCCAGAAGAGGAGAGGTGAGTGTGAAGACCTAATTTGCACAACAAGGCTGAGAAGCCTGAGGGGTCAGGAAAGCTCCTCTTTGCAAGTTCCAGACAAAGAGCTTAAAGCGAACTGAACACAGAAAAGATGTTGTCTGTCAGCCAGTTGGCACTCTCTGGCCTCATGAAACACGTGGTCCCAATCCCTACACCTCACCCTCTTTCTGGCTTAGACTTGATTCCAGTAAGAGTGGATAACAGGTAATGCTCTAGCCCAGCTCTGCCTGTGTGAGTGACAATAATCACTAAACTGCTTGCTCAGTACTGGAAAATGGGAAGCACCCTGGATCCCTACATCCCTTCAAGATCCGCTGTGAAGAGCAGTGGGGCAGGAAGAAGAGAGTCAGAATGACTGCTATGAAAAACCTTCAGAAGGAAGATACTTTTACTCCCTTACTTCAGGGCCCAGTAAATTCCCCCCACTTGGGAACCCTCCCCCCAAAACTGGATCTCTCCTAGCCTGTCTATTTGTTCGTTGAATTGTTTTGGATTTTTTTTTTTTCCAACAGATACTAAACTTGCTAGTAGGTAAGGTATAGGGAGAGCAGATAGTCCTTGCCTTACTAAGAGCCTACCAGAGAGGAAACCAATCTTTGCCAGTAAGCCTGCACAGTAATATGCTAGGAGCAGCCAGGCATGGTGGCACAGGCCTGTAATCCCAGCACTCAGGAGGCTGAGGCAGGAGGATTGTTGTGAGTTCAAGACCAGCCTGAGCTACAAAGTGAGCTTAAGGCCAGCCTGAACTGCATAGTGAGACCGTGTCTCAAAAAGGCAAAAAATAAAAATGCTAGGAGGGAGAGGGATAGTTGGAGACTTCTAGGAAGAGGCATGTACACTGAGGCCTAATGAGGTTTAGTTGCCAATCAGATGGAGGACAGAGCGTAAGGGCAAAAAGAGGAATGGGGAAAAGGCCTTAGGTGACAAGACAGAGATAACAGTCAGTGGGAGCCAGACTATACTAGTTCTCAGCAACTGGGGTAAAAATACTAGCCTTTATCCAAGGAGTACTGGAAGTGATGGCAGTATAGAACACAGGTGGGCATGGGCAAATATGGCCTTCTGGATGATTCCCCTGATTCCAGGGCAAAGGAAAGGAGAGCCAGAGAGGATGAGAGCCAGAGAGGAGATAGCTGGTATCCCACCTCTCCTGCCTTTCGAAAGAGTCTCAAGGCCCAGGGGCCCTGTCCCTCCACTTTCCTATGAATCCCAAAGTAAGCAGTCCTCTGCTCCCTGCTCCTGCTTCTGCCAACATGGACCTGCCACCCCAGCAATATGCTCACACTTGCCTCATACTCCCCGGGAAAACAGTGTCCTTTCAAGACACAGTTCAAAGCACACAGCACTTGACTGAATGAACAAACAGTAGCAGGAAGGAGTTCTTTATCCAATGCATGTTAGCTTCCTTTTCTTTCACTCCTTAAACACTCAGCATGAGTCATGAAGTCCGCAGAAGGACTACAACCCCATTTTGCCAACCCATTCCACAGAAGAGCACACCAACCCCACACCTGGTTTGGTGTCTGGTGGAGGCAACAGCAGCTCTCGGAGCTGGGAGTCCTTAACATCCTCAATCCAGCGGAGGTCCAGGAGCCGAAGGGCTGGCAGTGGAGCTGAGCCCAGGGCAGAGACAGAGAGCCAGGAGCAGCCAGAAAGCACCAACTCCTGCAGGCCTGGTGTATGTTGGGGGCGGTGTCAGAAAGCAATATAGTAAGTCCCCAACCTACAAACATTTTGAGTTGTAAAGTTTTCACAGATACAAACGGGCAGCAAATTTTTTTTACAGATCACATTACATATCTGTGTCAGAGGTGCATAGGATGTACTGTGAGACTTAGGAACACATCCAACTTAAGAAAAGTCTCTCAAATGGAGCTCACAGACTCCATCCCCAGCCTGGCTCTGTCCCTATTTGACTTACTACTCCACCCTACCTTGCAGTCGATTCAGAAGCCACATGAGCTGCTTCTTGGAGACACCTGTCCAGCTGAGGTCCAGGGCACGGGGCTGACGGCGAACAACCCCACTAAGCATAGGTGGTGTCAGTGACTTCCGCCGGCTCAGGTCCATGCGAGGCCACAGACGCTTGTCGTAGCACCTACCAGGCACAGGGAGGAGTTAGGGAAAGCCTCAGCTCTTGGGGAAACTGTAATTCGCACACTCTCAAGTTCACCACAGTTCTTTCCTGGCACTGAGAAGCTCTACACTTAAGACCAAAAGCACTGGATTTGGGACCCAACTTCGTCACTGACTGAAGCAAGGCCCTGGGCAAGTCTAATCCTCTCCCCATGCCTCAGGGGTCTCCTTTATACAATGAAGGTAACAATCCAGACTGCTGCACAGGGGTGCTGCAAGATCAAATTAGATAATTACACACTGTGAGCCCTACAAGTTACAGTTTTGTCAAATAACTACATAACACTGACAGTACTATTTGATGTGTGAGCAGCAGCCAGCTCCCAGCCTTTGGGTTCATTTCCCTGTCACAAGTTATGTTGGTGACTCCCAATCTCTGCCACCTTGACAGCCAGTGTTGTACTTGCAGCCCTGATATATTACTTCCCTGATTGCTGTGCTCCTTTGATCAGAATGTAAGCTCCACTAAGTACTTAGCTTTCTTCTCTTCTACATGTCCAACACACAAACACTACCAGGTATAAAATATAAGTTATTTGTCACACATCTGCAGAAAGAACAAACTAATTTAGTGTGAACTGCTTAATGCTTCCACTGAGCACTTCCCCTGACACCTCCTTTGCAGTTTTGCACTTATTCATTCAATGTTTATGGAGGGCCTAGGAGGCCCCAGGTACTGAAGCTACAAAACAGAAATGCGGTCTAAACAAGGTTAAGACAGGCTTCATAACTCTAGCATTCCAGGAGTCTCAACAAGTCCAACATTTTGTGAATGAGAACAGGGTTTGTCAAACTTAATTCACCATTCCCCACTTTTTTTTTGTTAACCATTCCCCACCTTTAAGGTGACTAGTATTAGTACTCATATTCTACAGTACAATGAAGTACCGGGTATTCAGTTTGAAAACTGTCTTCTAGTTCAGTAGTTCTTAAAGGCATGTCAGGATATTTTCACTAAATTGAATGGTCTATAAGAACCAAGGAGGATGGGCCAGGGAGATGGCTCAACAGAATAAACACTTCCCTTGAAAGCCCAAAGGCCTGAGTTCAATCCCTGGTTCCACCAAAAGAAAAAAGCAAAAAAACAGAACCAACAGGTGGGGCCTGTGAAGAGCTCTATGCTTTCCCTCCCACTCCTCAAGATGCTAAAAGACTCCCTCCAGTGGTGAGCTGGAGCAGACACACCCAAACTTCACTCATTTACTCTCCTCTTACATGCAGAACATGAATCTTTACCTTCAAATGATCCACTCTTCATTTAAAACCAGTTACTGTTTTCCATATAGACAGAATTAAGCCATGATTCTGTGTCACTTAAAACTGCCAGGCAGGCCATCAGTGGTGGCAGTGATTTTGTGATCCCAGCACTTGATGGGTAGATGTGGGAGGATCACAAGTTCTAGGCCAGTAACTTCAAGGCCAGCAACACCCTGTCTCAGAAAACCAACCAACTCAGGGGCCAGAGATTCAATCCCTGGGGCCTGCCATGCCAGCCCTGCCTCCAGGGCGCACTGAGAGGCAACTGAGACTAGGTATGGTGGTGCCCACCTTTACAGTTCTTGGGAGGCTGTAAAAAGCCAGAGCACTATGAGTCCAATCTAGTAGTGAGACCCTGAACACACTTGTAGACCTTTCCCTAAAATACAAAAAAGAAAACCAACCAACCAACCAACCACATAGTTACAGCAAGGTAGCATGCACTCGGAGCATGAAGCAAGAAGGTTGCTGGAGCACCTGAGTTTGGGCCAGGTTGGGCACAAAACTAGACTCCAACTCAAAAATGAACCAAAGGGCTGGAGAAATAGCTCAGTAGAGTAAGTGTTTGCCTGGCAAGGTAGGGGCAGAGCTGGGCAAAACCAAACCATCTGCCTCCCTCAGACAAGCAATGCTGTTTGGACCAACAGACAGCATTGTGTATACACTTCTGTATACACAATGCCTCAGCTGGAAGGCCATTGAGGCTCAGCTCAGTTCTGCTCAGGAAGTCTCCCTGAGCCTTCTGTGCTACTGCAGTTAGTCCTATGACACTGGCGTTAAGACCTCAGTGGGAGCCCATAACCACTGAGAAGTCCACTGCTAACAAGTGACCAGCTTCCCTGGCAGGGGAAAGAGCAAGTAAAGATGGCAAGATTCTTGCTATACAAGAAGGAAAGAAGGCGTATAAAGTAACTGAGGCAATAAGTAATACAGTAAGAGTCAGCTCAAGGACAGAACTTTTGAGCAGCATTCTGGGAGATAATGCCTGAGCTGTGAGGAGAACAGCTGTTATGCCACAGAAAGGGCACCTGTATCTAGGCACAGGAAAGAGTATACAAGAAAGCTTTGGGAACCTTAGGTAGCAGGAACCAAGGGGCAATCCTTCCTATTTATTTTTAATTTTTATTTACTTTTTTATTGAAGAACAAGTAGCATGAGACAGTTCCAAATTAAATCACTAGGACAGATTCAACAATTTATACATTGCACATTGTCTTCATATTAGCCTTCTTTGTACAAGGTGCATACATGATACTCCATGCACAAATACTATTAGAGCAGATGCCTCTGATCAATGAATTAAGAGAATGTAGCTGTATACCAATCTTTTTTTTCCAAAGTTGAATTATAGTAGTTTTAATAACTAATACTTTTTTACACTGTTATCTTCCCAGTGGTTATCCGTAACACAAGAAGCAGACAGGATATCCTTTCCAAACACCAGTAGTGCATATATTTCTTCTCACAGAACTACACCAAAGGGGCTGGGGAGATGGCTCAGTGGAATAAGCACATTCCTAGCAACTGGAAGGGCCTGAGTTCAATCCCTGGTTCCACCAAAAAAAAAAAAAAAAAAAAAAAAAAGAACTACACCAAAGCACTGCATATGTATCCTAACTGTACTGTTCATACAAACACAGAATGGTTCTTCCCCTGCATCCCCCCTTTAATCCATCCTATTTAGTTGTTCATGTTTTTGTTGGTTTCTTGTCTTTTTGAGAGAGGGTTTTCCTATGCAGTTTAAGTTGGCCTTGGACTCACTTTGTAGCCCAGGCTGTTCTGGCTCTCACAACAACCCTCCTGCCTAAGCATCCTAAGGGCTAGGATCACAGGAGTGCACTCACAATGCTTAGCAATTCATCCTATTGTAACAGTGGTCATACCAACTATAGCACTAATGGCATGTTTTTCAAAGGTTTACTACATGCCAGATACTGTTCTTTGCTTAGAAGAAAGGTTTAACCTCACCACAGGCATAGTCTTGTTTTTGAGCCAGAGAGATAGCTCAGCAGACTAAGCACCTGCTTAGGCAAGCACAGGAATTGGGGTTCAATCCCTGGCACCACATGCCATACTGACCCCACCCACAGGTACACTGAGCTGGCCACTGAGACCTGGCATAGTAGTACACACCTGTAATTCCAGCACTGGGGAGGCTGAGATAGGAGGATCACTGTGAGCTCTAAGCCAGCCTGGGCTACAAAGTGAGTCCAAGGCCAGCCTGAACTATATGGTAAAACCCTGTCTCAAAAAGACAAAACAGGGGCCAGGGAGATAGCTCAGTAGAACAAGCACTTGCCTTGCAAGTGCAAGAGCCTGAGTTCAATCCCCAGTTCTGTCAAAAAAGACAAAACACAAAACAAAAAAATGTTCAGCCAGGTGAGGCAGGCAGCACATGCCTATAATCCCAGTAACTTGGGAGGATAGAGCAAGTAGATCAATATGAGTGTGCTATATCCTGGCCTACAGAGCAGGCCCTATCTTAAAAATAAATAAATAAAAGGGCCTCCCAGATAGCTCAGTAGATTAAGCACCTACTTAAGCAGATGCAGGGGCCAGGGGTTCAATCCCTGGCCTTCTGTGCCAGCCTTGCCCCCAGGGGCACACTGAGACAGTAAGTGAGACTAGGTGTGGTGGTACCCTCCTGTAATCCCCGTGCTTCGGAGGCTGAAAAGCAGGAAGGGTCACTACAAGTCAGATCTGTGTAGTAGGACCCTATAGCCCCTATACTAAATACATGGGGAAAAATATTACTAAGAATAGCTGGTCTGGGCAGAGAGCTGAAACTCTACAAAGGGACAGAGGGGAGGCTCAACTCCACAAGGCCTGGTCCAACCTATTCACACACAGCGCAAAGATACTATGTATGAGCTCCTTGTAGCAAAATTCAGCTGCCACCTTCTGGTCCTTGATGTCCAATGACCTCCCACCATTATCTATCCTTGCTTACCCACCCTTTGTTCCCTTCCCCTCCCTCATCTAATCTCTTTTCTCTTGAAAGCACATTTCCATCCTTGACCTCCTCCAATTTTTGGGTTGCTCTTTCTCTAACTCATAAACAGACATCCTTCTCTCACCATGGAAGCTGGTTCCTACAGGCTGAAAACTTCCTAATACTCTTTGTCTTGAACACTGAATCAACAGCTCCAGCTGCTGTTTCTGTTCCATTGTATTGGCCCATCTGCCTTTTACAGGTCAAATCTGAGTTCTTCACATTCCCCTGGAGCCCAATCCCCTGATCCGCAAGTTTGGGGATGGATACTGTTTCCCATCCAGCTCTTAAGACTACAAATTCAACAGCAATTTTCCCCATAACTCAATGAGTCACAACATCGAAGCCATTCCTAGGGCTGGGGAGATGGCTCAGTGGAATAAGTGCTTCCCTGGCAAGCACAAGGGCCTGAGTTCAATACCCAGTTCCACCAACAAAAAACAAACAAACATCCAAGCCATTCCTATGTATGGAAAGTTCTTATCCTGGCACAGTGGCACACACCTATAATCCCAGTGCTAGAGAAGCAGAGACAGGAGTATCATTATGAGTTTGAGGCCAGCCTGAACTGCATACGAAACCCTGTCTCAGAAACAAAACAACTTAAGCCAGGCGTGGTGGCGCAGGCCTGTAATCCCAGCACTTGGGAGGCTGAGGCAGGAGGATTGTTGTGAGTTTGAGACCAGCCTGAGCTACAAAGTGAGCTTAAGGCCAGCCTGAACTGCATAGTGAGACCCTGTCTCAAAAAGACCAAAAAAAAAAAGAAACAAAACACCTTAACCAAAGCCCCACTCTACTGCATCTGCTACCATGACCAACCTGTCAAAACCTATTTGTACCAAACCATGGCCCCTTTAGGCCCCTGCTCTGCCTTACCCTCACTGTTCTCCCCGAAAAGCACCATTTTATTGAGTATTTTGTACCCTTCAGGTACTATGCTAAGTAGCACAGTGCTAAATATTTTGTGGGGGTCCCGCCGGGTCTGGTGGCACGTGCCTGTAATCCCAGCACTTGGGAGGCTGAGGCAGGCAGGAGGATTGTTGCGAATTCGAGCCCAGTCTGAGCTACAAGGTGAGCTTAAGGCCAGCCTGAAATGCACAGTGAGACCCTGTCTCAAAAAGACAAATAAATAAATAAATAAATATTTTGTGGGACTACCTCATTTAATTTGCATCAAGTAAATACAATTGGCCCTCTGCATTCATGGGTTCCACATCTGCCATGATATATAGATTAAACATATTCAAATATACTGACAGCTACTTAGGAAGCTAAGGCAGCAAGACTGGAAGTTCAAGTATAGCCTGGGCAGCTTTGTGAGACCATGTACGACCAAAATAAAATAAAAGGCTGGAGTGCAGCATAGTGATAGAGCACTAACTTAGCATGTGCAACGCCCTGGCTTCCCTCCCAAGTATCACCAAAAAACTTGAATGAATGAATTAAAGTGGGGCTGGAGAGATGGCTCAGTAGCATAAGCACTTGCCTAGCAAGTGCAAGGGCCTGAGTCCAATCGCCAGTTCCACCAAAAAAAAAAAAAACAGAATGAAGGAAGAAAATATATCAAAACTGCAAGAAAGAAAAGAAAAACCAAAACAATTGCATCCATACTGAACACATAACAGATCTTCTTTGGTTCTTACTTTCTTAACAGTACTATTTTTTTTTTTTTTTTTAATTTTAGGGAAGGGTCTACAGGGTGTTCAGGGTCTCACTACTAAATCAGACTCATGGTGATCAGCCTATTTACAGCCTCCCAAGAGCTGGGATTACAGGTGTGCCACCACACTCAAGTCTCAACTGCCTCTTAGTGCACCCCAGGGGTGGAGCCAGCATGGCAGGCCTGGGGAACCTCCAGTCCCTGTGCCTGCCTGCAGGCACTTTAATCCACTGAACTATTTGGCTGGCCCTGCTAGTACTCACTATTCATATAGCTTTTATATTACGTATTTAAGTTATCTAGGGATTTTTGAAGTATATGGGAGATCTGGGTGTGGTGGCATTTGCTTATAACTTCAGTACTTGAGAGGCTGAGGCAAGAGAACTGTCAAAAGTTTATAGCCAATCTGGACAATATAAAGTTCAAAGCCAAGCCTGTCTAAAAAAAAAAAAAAAAAAAAAGGATATAGGAGAATGTGCACAGGTTCAATACCGATTTTGGTACCAATTTACATAAAAGACGACCATCTTTAGATTTTGGGATGTGTGTGTATCAAGGCCAATCTCTGTGGAAACTAAGCTAAGTCTATCAGTGTTTGGAAACAAAGTCTTGCCATGTAGCCCAGGTACCCTGCAACTTGTCTTGATCTTTCTGCCTCAGCCTCTCTGGTCTGAGAAGACAGGTGTGTACCATAAACCACAATATTTAAATGACCCTAGACTAAAAGTGAGAAAAATAGGGTCTTTCAAGGTTTAGCCACCAAGGTCACAACTGAGAAAACCTATAGGTGCCAGGTTCCAGAGCCCATGCTGGAAACCACTGTGCAGTCTAGCCTCTCCACTTTGTGCACAGCTGTTTCCGAGGCAGGAATCAGGTTCTTTCCAGTTTTGGGTCCCACATGCCAAGTGCAGAGCTGGCTTTGAAGGGGCCTCACAAACATTTTCTTAAGACATGTGGAAGGGAGTAATCCCCAGCAACTTCTGTAACTATCTGCTTCTATGTTGCAGACTGACTTGAAGGGCTGACTTTCAATAAGTACTTGTTACTAATTTATAACAATGATCACAGTCAAGGACCTGAAATTTTCTATTTTCCGGGTACTCTGACCAGTTCTTTATGTGCCCCAGCATACAAAACCACTGGTGACAACTTTTTGACTATCATGGGTTTACAGATAACGAACCTCAGGCATGCGGAAGCTAAGAAACTGACCCAAGGACATACAGCTCCTCCAAGGAACACCAAGAACCTTCCATGGGCAATTTGCCTCCAGAGCTTGCACTCTAGTCCCCTGGACTCTGAAGAGATCAGCAAGCAAGCACTGGCTCTCTAGAGCTGGTCCCCAAATAGAGGACTGGAGTTAAGAGTTCAGTCACTAACTTGTACTGCTGCCCCAGGTGTCCCCTGTTCCCTCACAGGGCTACTGTAAGGAGGAAATCAGCTAACAGCTGGGAAGCACTCAACAGGAAGCTTAATTCACAGCCAGCACTGGGAAAGAGCTTGAATTTTCTCATTAAACATCTACACTGCTCTTTGTCTTGTGCCGGGGACCTGAAGATAAAATAGACACAGTAATCATCCCCACCTCAGCAATTAATGGACATGAAAATAAGTAAATGAATGAAGCTTTGTCAGCAGCCTGAAGGCCTCTGGGTGCTCCACTGGAGGAATAGAGTGCTGGGAGATGTACAGAAAGAGGAATCCTATTGGGAGCATGATCAGAGAAAGAGGCTTGGGAGAATGACAGAAATTTCTGACCAAGGTCCAGGAGGTGGGGGGTGGGGGATAAGGGGGTATGGGGACTGCTCTGGAAGGTACAAGTATAGTTACCTCAGGGCAAGGGCCACCCCAGTGAAGGACTTTCTCATATGTAAAGGGAATCAACAAGCTTATGACCAGAAGGAGCATGAAAAGTGAGGTAACATGCTATAGCACACATTATAATGTCTAACAATATACTTAGCACACACTACCCACTCAATATAAACAGCTATCACTAAGGGGAAGGATGCTAGAACCAGAACTTAGGTTCAAATTCTGCCACTTTCCTTCCCACATGACCTTGGCCCTCAGCTTCATCTCAAATGGGGAATTAATACCTTTTTCACAAAGCTGCTGTGAGGGATGAGTTTGTAAGTGCAAAGCAACCTGTGCACAGCAAATATAAAAGTATATACTGCCAGGCATGGTGGCGCATGCCTGTAATCCCAGCACTTGGGAGGCTGAGGCAGGAGGATTGCTGTGAGTTCGAGACCAGCCTGAGCTACAAAATGAGCTTAAGGCCAGCCTGAACTGCATAGTGAGACCCTGTCTCAAAAAGACAAAATAAATAAATAAATAAATAAATAAATAAATAAATAAAAGTATATGCCATGATACACATTGTAGAGATACAAGGCACAGAGGGGATTAGCTACCTTTTGCATGCCACATAGCAAATGAGAAATGTATCATCAATGAAAACTCAGGCCTGCCCAGCCACTTACCAGCGGCTCCAAGTCCGACAAACTCGCATGCAGACACATAGTTCTCGGGGCCCAAGATGCTGGAAGACACGAAGCCAGGCAGCCCGGGGCAGAGGGTGGTCTGATCCGGCAGCCAAAGGCAGTGTGTCAGGCTCAGGGCTTCGAGGAGGTGGGCGTACCACATGCCGCTCCAGCTGTGGAGGCCGGGGTGGTGGAGCCGGGCCCAAGGGCCAGCTGAGCAAGGGTCCCCCACTGCCAGGGCGCACAGCCCGCCGCCCCCCACGGTTCTCTTTTTCGCCAGAGCTGCCTCGGGCTGGCCGTCGCCCATTCCGGGCCTCGCCGGGAGCCTCATCCTCACTCAACGATGTGCCTGATGAATCAGAGTCAGAGTCTGAGTCCGACGACGAAGAAGATGTGTCAGGGACTCGCTCCAGCAGCTGGCACATCCGCTTAAAACGTTCCAGCTTTTCTCTCTGGGGTGATGGGGACGGTACTGCTGGGCCCTCAGCAGAGGCCAAAGGCGGCTTTGGTTTCTGCAAAGAGACAGGATGAGGCTATTCTAGGGCCTACGATACACTTTCCTATCCAACCCCCCACCCACCCACCCATGAGGAGTGACCAGGAGAACAGCCCAAGGGATAGTCCTGAGTTCCACACTGCTCCCAAACAATGTGAGACTTTGGTCATTTCTGGACTTCAGTTGCCTTATCTGGACTATGAAGGTGCCAATTCCAAGGATTTAGAGGTTTATAGTTTTGAATGGCCTGTGAACTTCCCAAAGCAGAAAGGAACCAAGAAAAGTCGAGAGCGCTGACTCGCCTACCATGATTGACCTTGGGAAGCTACTGCTTTATCACTGTGACATGCAGACTACACCACAACACTCTGAGCATGTACTCCACAGCACGAGAGTAACCTGATCATCTGGCCCTGTGTGCAGCACCAGATCTGACTCATTAAGCCCTTGCAGTACAGTGTACTGGCAATGTGAGCTACTCTTCTTAGACACAGGAAACTGGAGCTCCAATAGCCTAAGTTACTTTAGCAAAGTTACACAATAATCAGAGACCCTTGTGTCAGTGCATCTGGTGTGACCATGTGACACTGGATAATTCTCTTACCCTCACTAGGCCTCATTTCTCTTGAATCTAAGTAAACATTATTTTACAAATCTCATTCTCACATATTTATATAGCACTATGGAATAGGCAAGTTATGGTACACAGCTTCATCTCCATTTTACAGATGAGGAAATTGAGGCTCAGAACAACTGACATGTTGCCAAGATCAAACAAAACAGTAGTTGGGCAGGAATTTGAACTCAGTTCTTTCCCCTTTAAAGTTTGAAGAGATGAAGCAAGTGAGCTACATCACATCCTAGGTATTGCTGGGAGATAAGAGGTTCTTGTGGCCTGTACTCAACCCACTCTCCCACCCAATTCTTCCCAGGGGTCCAGATACCTATGGGGAGTCACATGGGGCTGGAATAGGACAAGGGGAGCAAGAAGGGACAGCTTAATCACCATGGAGGGTGGGGTTAGGAAAGGTGGGAGGGGGAGGGAGGAGGTCCCTGGCACACCTCCCAGCTCTCGGGAGGGAGCCCAGGGTGGCAGGATGAGAATGCCTGGCTTGGATTCAGAACCCTGGGGGGCAGAAGGCCTGGGCCGCCTGGGTCCGATCCTCGGAGGAGGCAGGCGTCTCCACCCACCTTCTTCAGGTGCCTCTCTCTGCCTCCTTTCACCTACCAGAGCAAGAGGGAGATATGGGGGAAGGGACAGACCCCATTAGGCCCTCAATGCCTATAGAGCTGAAGTCCATGCCCTATTCTTAAGACTACAAATCCCAGAAGCCCCCATCCCAGGAAGAACTCTGAGCATGCTCACCTTACAATCAGAGTCTTGGCTTACTGAGCATGCTCTCCTCTCTTCACCCTCAGGCTCTTTTCAACCCCTCCCTCCACTGCTGCAGTTTGAGCATGCTCTCTTCTTCCTCCCCAACCCACCCAGGCAGGGTTCCCAGGGCTTCCTGGCCTGTACCAGTTCCCCTCATCTGTATTTCTTCACAGCAAGCATGCCCCAACCCTGAACTACATGTCCCAATAACCCTAGAGAAACTCAAGGCTGCTTCCCAGGCCCACCCACAGCAGAGAAGGGGAAGGACTACAGCTCCCAGAATCCCTTTAGGCTAAACAGCAAGCATGCCTCATGGCTCACCTTTTTTCTTGGGGTAGGGGGCTCATTCCCTGCCTCCCTCTCCTTTCGTTTGGGGGGCCCAGGCATGTCCTCAGGAGGGGGGCCAGCAGGTAAAGGGCCTTTACGCCTGGGTGGAGGTGGTGGAAGCGGCAGCTCCTCCGTCAGCTTCCATCCACTCCCTAGGCTGGCACCCTCCTCGCCATTGTCAGCCCTGCGGCGGCCAGGCCCCTCACCTGAATCCTGGGGACAGGAAAGCTAGAGGTGAGGCCCTGTATACCTTCCCAACCCTCTAATTACCAAGGCAGAACTCCTCCCAGCTCTGCCCCTACCTTGCTGGTGCGGCCTTCCTGGGTACAGCGAGGGCACTCCCAACAGTTGGGGATCTCAGCATTGATGACACCCTCAGCTTTCCCCATCTGCAGGCAAGAGTAGGGAATGGATTGGGGGGGGGTCACAGTAAACCTAGGGAGAATGTAGCCCACCTCCTTTCTCTGACAACCTGCCCCACCCCAGACTCCAAGGTGCCCAGAGGTATCACCTTCAGGCAGCCAGGGTGGACGATCTCGTTGCAGATAGTACACTCCATGAGGCTCAAACCAAATTTCTCTTCCTCTCCTTCTACTGTGTCCTCCTTCCCTGCCTCCCCACACAAGAGGCACACAGCTGTGTGTGGGAGCACGGGCTGTTGGGGGAGAAGGGACACCAGGGACCTCAAGATCAAACAACAGGGAAAACAAACCCTTCCTTCTCAGGACCCTCGCAGCTGCTTGACATTCAAGAACCCATAAGCAAAGCTGAGTAAAATCCTGAATGTTTCTTTTTGGCTGTATGATTTCCCAGCCACTGATTAAACCTGAAGTTTCTGCTTCTGCATCTGTAAAATGGGGCTAGGAAGCTCCCTATAAAGTGTTTAAGAAAACACTATAGGGGCTGGGGAGATAGCTCAGTAGAAAAGCGCTTGCCTGGCAAGCTCAAGGGCCTGAATTCAATCCCTGGTCTGCCCCCCCCCAAAAAAAAACACTGTGGAAGCTACTCGATACATACTTATTACTATCGCTGCTGTGATTGTAACAGTTAGATCCAAGGCCAGTGTGACCCTGAAATTAAAGTCAACTTTAGGAAAAAGAGAATATGATAATATTCAGAGAAAGTTGGAGAAAACTGCAGCAGCAGCTTAGGGGGATTTTGACGCTGCTCAAGGAGCAGCCTAAGGGTGGCTCTGAATCCTACAGTAATCCAGTTTTGGCAAGTCTCTGAGAACACTAGCAACTGCTTGATCTTGGGCAAAATGGGAGCAGTCTTCAGATGAGATTTTGGGTGGGGAGGGCAGTGGAGATACGGAATCATGTGAGGGATACTAAAGGCAATAAGACAAAATCAAGAAAGAGGACAGAGAGAAAGAAGAAACAAAAGTGAGGCAAGGGGCTGGAAGACAGAGGAGAGAGGTGCAATAAGGTGAAAAGTCCAAACCAGGAAAGTAGCAGGAGGAAGAGGGTGGGAGGTGGTGCTGGGGGTGGGGGAATGCAGGATGCAGCTGGCTCTTCATGGCTGTCACAGCCTGGGGCAGCTTTCAGAAGCCTGGGGCCTCTCAAAATCTAAGGAAGGCAGGGAGGAAGCCCACATTTCCCTCATACCTACTGTGTACTGGGGCTCGTGGAATGTGTTTAATCTTTACAATTCAGCAAAAAAAAAAAAAAAATTTTTTTTAAGACAGGATCTTGCCATGTACCCCCAGGATGGCTTCAAACTTGCAGTGATCCTCTTGCCTCAGCCTCCTCAGTGCTGGGATTACAGGCATCACCACACCCAACAGCAAATAAAACATTTTATTGCTAGTTTTTTTTGGTTTTGTTTTTGGTGGAACTGGGGGTCGAACTCAGGCCTCTGTACTTGCCAGGGAAGCACTTATTCCACTGAGCCATCTCCCCAGCCCCTAAGAAAATATTTTAGACTAGCATGGTATTGCACCCCTGTAATCCTAGCACTTGGGCTGCAGACCAGCATCACCTATAAAGTGAGCTCAGGGGCCAGGGAGATGGCTCAGTAGAATAAGCATTTGCCTGGCAAGAGCAAGGGCCTGAGTTCAATCCCCAGTTCCACCAAGACAAACAAACAAAAATAAATAAATAAAATAAAATGAGCTCAAAGGCCAGCCTGAATTGCACAGTAAGACCCTATCTCAAAAAAGAGGAAAAAAAAAAAAAAAAAAAAAGAAAAATTTTACAGAAAAGGTACCTGAGCTTCAAAACTACTCGCTCAAGGTCAAAGAAAGGGGGAACATGGCCTCCAATTCAAGACTATTCTGATAGGGAAAAAAAGACACCAGAGAAAGGCAAGATCTCTTCCTAAGAGACAGGTGTGGGAACAGAATCTTCACACATAGGTGACTGGGGAACCAGAGCTGGGGCTGAGCTTCCCATTGCCTCATGCTTCTAAAAGCTGTAGAGAGGAAAGGCAGGGGCTGGGTCAGAGCCTTCCGTGTAGTTTCCCCCACTTGGAGATAAGGATAAAAATGGACATTTAAACAAATCAGTGACTGAATAAAGAAGTGAATGCAACCTGTAATCCCAGCACTCAGGAGGCTGAGGCAGGAGGATTGTTTTGAGTTCAAGACCAGCCTGAGCTACAAAGTGAGCTTAAGGCCAGCCTGAACTGCTTAGTGAGACCCTGTCTCAAAAAGACAAAAAAAAAAAAAAAAAAAAAAAAGTGAATGCACAAAAAGGAACTCTGGGAAACGGCCACCAGCCATGCCGAAAAAGTATATGGACCAGTGTGCAAGGTTACTTCTGGGAATGTGTGCCTAGCGCTTCCAAGGGGCCCAATGGTAGTGGGACAGAACTCACGGCAGTGCACTGCCGGAGCAGGCACGACTGCTTCATGCGCCCGGGCCCCCCGAACTTCTTCATGTCTCGGCAGAAGTGGCAGTCCCCGCACTCAGTTCGCACACAGGCCCGGCAGCGACGGCAGCGGGTTCGGCGTCGGCGCGCTCCGGCCCCCGGCCCCCGGCTGCTCGACGACATTGGGGGCGTCAGCAACGCCGAGGGCTGTGGGTAGATGGTGGCAAGGTCAAATGCGCCACTAGGGCCATGGTCTGGGAGATTCCTGGCAGCTCAGCCCCAACCCTGGGGAGTCAGAGCTTGCCCTCCTCCCATATGTGTCTATGTACTATAGGGCTGGGGACCTGGCTCTGTATTTAAGGCCTTCCCCTGCAGCAGCTCATCTCTTTCCTCAGGGAGTCATGACAACTGGCTTCCCAACCTCATTCCTCCTCTCATACTTCCTCAGTGCCCCTTTCCCAGACCAGGAGAGAGGGATACTGGGGACACTACTCTGACATTCCCAAGCTAAAACTACAGAAGCCAAGGGCTCTTTGTCTGGCATTGCATCAAAGAAGTCCCAACTCTTCCTGTTATCCAAACGTAGAACATCCCAGGCACTTACCCACCTAAAATTCCCCAGGTTTATCTCCGAGGCATCACAGATACCTAAGCAGAGGCACCACTTTTCTTTCTCCCTCTTCTTTCCCTTTCTCATAGGTAACAGTCATCCAATGGCTTTCTCCCAAATCTCAGCATCCTCATCAGACCCAATGGGATCCTTGCCCTCTTCACCCACTTCACCCACTCTGCCCCTTCAACTTCTCAAGGCTCTGTGGCCTCTGAGATATTTCTCCAGAATCCCTATTTTTCAGCCCAGGATGTCCACTGCAGTTGCTCAGAGTCCATCCTCTCACATCCTCTACGATCTCTTAGGTCAACTTGGATAACCTCCCGGATTCCCTGGGATTCTAGAACTCGGCCTGTCTCCACAGAACCCAGGAGGGGCTCAGTCTTAGATTCCACCCCCCCCCCAGCTTTCCCAGGCTGTGTTCCATACCTAATTGTCTGGAATCTCTTAGGCTCCCCTCCCCATGGAAACCAGATCCTCCAGGATCCCACTGGGACTCAGCAGGCCTAGAGGGTCTCTTCCCAGGCAGTCTTACTCCAGTTTGCCCCTTGCCAGGGACCTATCCACGGGGTAAGGGACCCTCCAGCGCTCCAGGGAAAGGGCCCAGAGGGCGGCGACCGCAGGGGTGGGTAGAGGGGTCTGGAAGGGGCAGCAGGGTCCGGGAAGGCTGGCCAGTTCCCTGGGCGGAGAGGTTACGGGAAGGAGGGCTGGAGCTGAGGCGTTTGGAGCAGAGGGAGGGGAGGGGCGGGGAAGGGGGAGAGAGGCTGGGCTGAGGATGAATGGAGTGGGAGCTGCCCGGGTCTGGGGTGAGGAGGAGCGGCACGAACCCACCTCACACGTGTCCCGGGAGCCATCTCTCCCTTCTCGGCAGCTCCCGGCGGGTCGGCGGCCATCGGCAGCGGGGGGGCCGGGCGGCGCGGGGCGCGGAACGCTCAGAACGCCGGGGTCCACGGCCCCCCGAGGGCGCTCGGCCCCTCCCTCCGGCGGAGGCCGGGACGGTGGCGAGTGGAGATGGGGGGCGCCGGGGGCGAGGCCCTCCCACGGGCTGCGGCGCGGCCCTTCCAGGGGGAGATCCTCCTCTGGGGGGCTCAGTCCCTCAGCCCCCCCAGACCAACGGGGGCTCCTCGGGCGCAGGGTGCTCAGTTTCTGCCCGGGCCCCGCTTAGTCCCGGGTCTGTGCCCCAGCTCCCCAACCCCCACCCGCCCCGCCTCTCCCCAAGCCCCCGGCCCTTTAACTGGCCCCTTCCCGGTTCCCACTGCCCAGGGGTCCAGGAACGGGCCTGGGCCCCCTGCCGTTTCCGGGGTCCAAGCCCCGCCCACCGCCGGTTCCCGGGGAGGGGGGGGTCGCCGTAACCTGCCCCCCTCCCCTGGGCCCGCCCCTGGACTGCGGCCCCCCGCTCTACGGCGACCGGGAGAGCAGACGGAGCGAGGGAAGCTGCTCCGGCCCCGCCCCCCAGCCAGCGCGCGCCCCCGCCCTCTCCCCCTCCCCCAGCGCGCGACCCTCGGGATAGGAATTTAAATAAAATTTGAATAAACCCCCTCCTCGAGCGGGAGCGTGGGAGGAAAGGATAGAGTGGGGCAGGGAAGGGAGAGGGGGCAGCGGGGGTGTCTCAGCCCCCCTGGTCCCACGGCCCCGCGCTGCTCCGGCCCGGGGCTCTGGCCGCCTCTC
>PVKA01037766.1:0-20764 GCA_004027165.1 Ctenomys sociabilis | reverse complement strand
TGTGTGTGTGTGTGTGTGTGTGTGTGTGTGTGTGTGTGTGTGTGTGTGTGTGCGCGCGCGCGTGCACGTGCTTTGTAAGCGAAGCTGCAACAGTTAGGTAGCCGTAGCAATGGACTCATTTTACCAACAACAGAGATAAAACCATCTTCCATCCTTTATTTGCAAGCGGTACCTCGGTTCACGCCTTAAACAAGCTCGCTCTTTTTTCCCGGTCCTCGCTGCCCCCTCCCTCCAGGCCGCATGGGTCTCTCCAGAGGGAGGCCAGGATAGCAGCGATGCAGGCAGGATTCCCCCCCTTTTTTTTTCCGCAGTGACAGGCGGATTCCGGGGCCTCCTCGTTCTCCCTCCCCACCCCCGCAGCCACCCCCTTCTCAGTCACGATCTTTCCCTGTCCCTCCCCCCCGAGTCAGCTCGTGGCCCGGCCCCGCCCCTTCCACCCCTCCCAGCCCAGGTTGCTAGGGTCTGGCGGGACAACCAAACCTGGTGTCCGAGGAGGTGCCGCGCGCGTGTGCGCGCGCTGGCGAGCTTGTGCTGGAGACCAGCATTCTTGGAGTTCAGGGATTCGAGAACGAGTGGCGTGGGCGGGGCGCGCGAGCCCGAGCGCAGGGAGGAGCGGTCTCCTAGCATTGGCTCCTACCGTAAGTAGGCAGGGCTGAGGCGGGACCGGGCGGGGCCCAAGGAGCTTTTCTATTGGTCTGAATGGGCAGACCGGGGCGGTACAATTAGCAAATTAGGCTGCGCGTTCGCTCCTGCGAGAGGGCGGGGCTGGAGGTTTCGATTAGTTGTCGCTGCCGCTGGGGAAGGTAGAGCAGCGGCGGCGGACTCCGGAGCTGAGGGGTTCCTGGTTGGAGGTGGGGGACTCGGCGTGGTGAGTAACCGCGCCCGCCCGCCTGCAGGCCTTCTTCCCCTCACATCCGCCCTGTGTTCACCCAGCTGCTCCCGGGAGAGGGTCCCACCCGGTCCCCTCGGGCGAACAAGAGAAGGGGCGGCGACGCCGGTCCTTCCTGAAAGGGGCGACGCGGAGAGGGCGTCCCAACCTGGAGCGGCCCCGCCACGGCCAGCCGGTGCGCCTTCACAAGGGGTTCCCCGGAGGCTGGGCTGTGACTTAGGGTGTGATGAGGTGGAGTGTGGAAGAGGGGCGACGGGTCGAGCCACTCCGTGGGGCTCCCCTTGGCGGTGGGGCTGCGGCGTCCCCGCCCCGTAGCCCTCACGGCGCGACTCCCCGGAGCTTGCGGCCAGGGGAGCCCCTTTTCGCCGGCACTGAGGAGGGGCTGGAGCGCGGGAGCCCCCGCCCGAGTTCCGAGTTTCGGGACAGCTCGGGAGCCGCTGGGGGCTTCGAGTGGCAACCCTGGCCCTCCTGACCTTGGCTGCCCGCAAGGGTGGGCAAGCGACTTGTCGCCCAGTGCCGCGGCTCCTGCAGCTTTCCCCGAACAAGTTTCGGGCGTTGCTGTGAAGTTCACGACTGGCATTGGTGAGGAGGAGCAGAAACTGGCCCCTTCTCAGGTCTTTAAACCCTTTGGACCCTTACAGAAATCAAATCCTGGGGGTTGAAACCGTCTCTCAGAATGAGCAAGTCCTTGCATTGACACATTTTGTGCCCACGTTGGGGTAAAAAATAACCTGAACATATTTCAGTGTAGAGGCAGCTCTTCCTTGAGGGTTTTGTTTTTCGCTTCATTTGAGTGTTACAGCACAGATGCCTGAATAAGAAAAGCCTGACCTTAGTATCTCTACAGAGATTAGACGGATGCTGTGATATTTAAGTTGTTGCAGATCAGTATTTTGTTAACAATTTATTTTAATTGGCTGAAATTCAAGCTGATTTTAGAAAGTATTGTTGATACAGAATAATTTCTTTCGTGCATCCTGAATTAGGTTTGGGTGTAATGGTTATGTGGTTAATGTAAAAGATTACACAAATTAATTTGTCTGAGAGCGTTGGGCTGAAACAGGACCCATAAATATGTATAATAGAGGATTATCGCTTTAGGTAACATCTGTTGGAACATTTCCACCTTGCTCGTTCTTGCTGTAGGGTTACAAAACAGACATTTTAACTGATACTATTCAGAATTAGACGTGAATGGCATTTAGGTGTTTTTAATTCCTTTAAGCGTTTTAAAATAGGTTATTCATAAAATGTGAAGAGGCTATGTGTACCTGTTCCTGTGTGTTTTTGGTGTTGAAGGAAAGAAAATAATCTTATATTTAACAACTCAATCAGGTACATTAATAATATAATTTTAAAAGGTGTGCCTCTAGAGTTTGAGGATATATGTAAGTACCAACCAAGCCCTTTTTTGTTTTGATTTGTTTTTATTACAAGTACTATTTTAGGTTTGAGCATTTTTGGCGTTGACACTGGAGCCAGAGTAGAAGCCTGCAGCAGTATTACCAGTTTGACACCACCAGTGGGTGTTTCTGTTGACAAATGCAGAGAGGAGAACATTTGGGAAGGAAATCTTTTTCTGGGGGGATGTTGGGGGGTGAGGGGAGGAGTCAGATGAGAGAAGCTGTAGAACTGAAGCTGCCAGCACTATATGCTGAGCATTTCACAAGTACAAGGAAACCTAGTTAGGAAAAAAAAAAACATTCCATTTGACTGTTAAATAATAGAACTTGAAAAGAGGCATACTAAATAAAGTTAACCATTCCAAGAATGTTAAATAATCTTCTATTCTACAGTAGTTGGGGCTGGAGTGTCCTCAATTGGAAAGGGTATAAATCCCTTTGAATTGTCCTGCCCTTTTAGCATAATCAGTGCAGTGGTTAATTATATATATATATATATATATATATATATATATATATATACAGAAAATAGCTTAGTATACTAATTAGAATATTTCCTAAGCTGAATTTTTTGAGAACAAAATTGGTTTTATCAAAAAAATTAGAAATATTCTTTCTCCACAGAGCATTACTTTTTTTCTCTGTTCAGTCTTGTTCATGATTAGGGACTTGTGGTAGGGATTACCCCTTTACTGGGGTTTATTTCTACTTATGTAAGTTTCTTACCTAAAACTGCCATTGTTTAAATTGTAATGTTCTTGGGAGTTATTTAAATCAGTGTGGCATCTATAGTATTACCTGGGGTTTTAAAAGGAAAGGTTCCCACTGAAAGAAATTGCAAGGCTATCTCATGTAGATGAGTAAGAGAAGATAGACTGATTGCAAGTCAGATATATTCTGTTCCAAATATGCTACATGGGGGGGATAAGGCAGTTTCACTTAATAAGAACCAGATTTTACGTGGTATTTTTTTATATACTGAATGTTGCACTATTCTTATATTACAACCCAAAATAGAGAGGTGGAGAAATTCCTTTAAGTAGCTGTTTTCCGCCTAGCCTTGTTTTAGCACCATGGCCAAGAATCTATGAGAGACTCTCAACAATAGTTGCATTGTTCAAAATGACAGTGGCTTCTCTTCCAGAAAGTTAACCTTTCATTATGATTTACATTTCAGTTTACTTTGTAGAAAATTCAGCTATATCTGAGAAATTGGCTGAAGGGAATTGTAAAGATGTGGAAAGGAAAATTCATTTTCTTGAGCACATTGGTTAAAATTTTACCTTTTCCCTCCTTCCATTTTGAAAACTTTGGTGGGTATATTCTTTACTCTAGATCTTAGTAGGTATGCTAATATAGTACTTTATTTTTTATCATTTAGAGCAGGGAGATGACTTTTTCATGTAATAAATTTATGTTAAATAATATTTTGCATTTAAGAAAAAGTAAATCCACATGTAAGGGAAGTTCTGTATGGAATTTTTATCTTTGGTTCAAAAATGTAAAAGATTAAGTGTTAAGTTGCTTTTTGAGTAGAAAAGTCTATTTACTCAGAATTAGGTAATTTTAGATGTTATAATTTTATGTTTATTTTTGGCAACATTAAATAATTTGGCAATACCAAATTCCTTGATAGAGGAGGAAACAGAATTTCAAAGATATTTTATTATGTGATAGTGTTATGTCAACTGGACCACATATTTAGACTTAGGAAAATGTTGTCATTGAAAGGCTACATTTTAATTAGTCTGGGGATTAATTAGTTCTGGGGATGAATTTCTGTGGAAGAGCACATGGTATTGGCTTTGATTTCCTGCTCTTTTTTGTGGTGGAACTGGGGATTGAACTCAGGCCCTTGTATTTGACAGGGAAGTGCTTATTCCACTGAGCCATCTCCCCAGCCCTCTACTTTACTTTTAATCTTAAGCTCAACATTAGGACACTTTTGCTGGTAGTTCAGCTTTTTAAACTTGGATTTTAGTTTCTAATAGGTTTTCAGAATGTTTCCTTTATATAGAGTAGTACTTGATGACTGAATTACTCAAATATCTGGCCTCATTTGAGTTTGTACATTTCTTCATCCTAAAATGAAAACATGAGGTCGGTTCTGTCAGTGGATGTAAAAGCTGAGAGGGAAGTCCTTCTACCTGAGATTTGTAACATTTGAACAACCATTTGGTAGAGCTGTATCAGCTGGACCATGCAATTCAGATTTGGGAATTAACACACAATTATTAATTTTAAAAGACCTGGCCCATTCAGATCTTTGAAATTTATGGTCAGTACTTTTTTTAGTTTAAAATTAAAAAAACCCAAAATTTCAAAACAAATAGGAGGGTAACAATAGTTAATAAATTACATATTGTTGTCTTTAAATTAATTACCTAGAGTGCATAATACTGGCTGATAGGTTTTCTTTTTTTATGAGCAGAATAGATTTTTTTGAGGGAAAGAAAGCTCCTGTCCAAGAGAGGGACAGGAGGGGGCCCCTGGGGGTAGTTCCCCCTGGCTGATAGGTTTTCTGTGGTGTCACAGCAGAGAAACAGGCAGAAGGAAAAAGGGGAAGGGGCTTTATTATCTCGAGGACACTGAGAGAATTTGGAAAGATAAGGAATTCTCTGGATTGGAACAAAGGGAGGCTGAGGTTTTTATGGCCTTTTGCCAGGGCTGGGGCTTAAAGGGGATGTTTAGATGATACCTGAGGAGCTGGTTGCGGCCTTCCCTGAGGTGGTGGGAAAGGTGAAAGGGAATTGCACCCTGGGCTGAGTTGGAGAAGAAGGGGGGAGGTGGTCTCCGGGAAGATAAGCTGTTGTTTTAAGGGCTCTAGCCATATTGGATGACTACCATAATAACTCAGCAATTCATACTAGGGCCATAACCTATCACTGGCATTTAATTGTCTAATCAATATTATCACAAACCTTTCTTTTCAATGAACTAAGAAATTAGTAGTATAAATGTCTTTATCTAATCAAATCAATCTGTCTGCCTAATTATCTATATTTTTCTTTTTCCATTTCTTTGTCTCCATTTCCCTATCTGAGTTTCTCTGTCCTTTTGAAGTTTCTTAGCTTTTTAATTTTAGAGGTTATTTACTTTTTCAGCTTCTCACACTAGGGAGACAATAAGATATTTACACACATGTCTCTGGTTTATTTCATTTATGAATATGGTCTCTAGTTGCATCCATTTATTTATAAAAGTCTCCAGTTTATCGTTTATGGCTAACATTGTATAAAAAGATCACATCTTTGTTATCCGTTTCTCAGTTGATAGACATTTAGGTTGTTTCAAGATCTAGAGATTACAAATTGTGCTGCTATAGGTATGGGTACATCTATATTGCTGTGGTATGATATTTTTAATTCTGCTGGGCAGCTACCCTCAGGACAATAGCTGGGTCAGATGGGACCTTCAATCCTAGTTTTTTGAGGAAAGTCCACACTGATTAATGGTTGCATTAGTCTACAGTCTCACCCAACAGTGCAAAAGCATTCCTTTTTCTGCACAGCCCTAGAAGCATTTGTTATTGGTTGATTTCTTGATAATAGCGAATCTTTCTGGAGTGAGATGGAATCTCAGTGTTGTTTTAGTTTGTATCACTTGAATGAACAGTGATGTTTAACATTTTCTCATTTTTTTTCTTTTTGTATTTTTTCAGATGCCAAGTTTTAGATTGAGTCTTTAGATTTGAGAGGTCTGATTTTGTTTTAGTTCTTTATATGTTCTTTAGGATCTTGTGCTTGCCAGGCAGGCACTTATGTGGCTGAGCTATCTCCCCTTTGTATATTCTTGACAGTAATCCTTTGTCTGAGGAGCAGCTGGCAAACATATTTTTCCAACATTGTATGTTGTCTCTTCACTTGTGTGATGGTTTTTCTTGCTGGCAAAAGCTTTTAAATAAGGTGCAATCCTAGTTGATTCTTTGTGATAATTCTTGTGTCATTGGGGTTTTATTCATAGTCTTTTCTTACACTAGTGTCTTCAAGACTTACTTATTTTATCTTCCAGCATATTTACAGTTTCTTTCTTAATGTTTAGCTATTTGATCCATGTTGAAATTAATTTAGTGCATGGAATAGACATGGATCGATTTTGAGTCTTTGGCATGTGCAGAGCCAAGTTTTTCCAGCACCATTTAGCAAAGAGGTTTTCTTCCAGTGAACATGTTTGGTACTTTTGTTAAAGATAAAGTAGCTGTGTGTATCTGGAGTTGTTGCTGCATCTTCTAATCTGTTCCATTGATCTTTGGGGGTTTTTGTGAGTACCATGATGTTTTAATCACAGTCAAGTCAGGGATAGTGATGCTCCTTGACTTGCCTTTGTTGCTCAGAATTGCCTTTGTTATTTGATGTCTATTTTTGTTCCAAATAAATTTTATGGTTGTTTTATCTCAATTCTGTGAGACATACTATTTTAAGTTTGATTGGAATAGTATTAAATCTGTATAACAGTTTGAAGTATGGCCATTTCTACTATGTAGGTTTTTCCTACCCAGGAGCAAGGGATATCTTTGCATTTTCTGATATCCTCTTCAATCTCCATTTTCAGAGTACTATAGTTTTCAAAGTAGAGGTCTTTTACATCCTTCATTAGATAATTTCCTAGGTGTTTTTTCTTTTTCTTTTTTGGATGTTATTGTGAAAGGTTGTTTCTCTAATTTCTCGCTTGGTGAGTTATTTGTGAACAGGAAAGTTACTGATTTTTGAGTGTTGACTTTGTATCCAGCCATGCTACTGAATTTTCTTATTAAATCTAGCAGATTTTAGTGGCATTTTTGGGATCTTCCATGTGAGATATAATGTCATCTACAAATAATAATAATTTAATGTTTTTCCTTTCCTATCATTATTTCTTTTTTTCTTTCTCTTTTCTAATTGCTCTAACTAGAGTTTCCAGTACTGTGTTAAATGAGAGTGGTAACAGTGGACATCCTTCTCTTGTTGACTTTAGAACGTGTTGTTTTTGTGCCCATTTACTATGATGTTGGTTGTTGCATTGTCATAGATGTCTTCTATCAGATTTAGATAAAGAGCATCTGCTCTAATTTTCTGTTGAGTTTTTATCATGAATGGGTGCTGGACTTCGTTAAAAGCTTTTTCTGCATCTGTTGTGATGGTCATATGGTTTTTGTCCTTGGCTCTGTTAATATGGTGCTTTACATTTGTTGATTTATGTATGTTGAAACATCCCTGCATCCCTGGGATAAATCCCGCTTGGTTATGGTGTATAATCTTTATGATTTGATGCATTCATGTTTGCCAATATCTCTTTGAGGATTTTTATATCTATGTTCATTAGGGAGGTTGGCCTTTAGTTCTCTTTCTTAGTTGGGTCTTTCTTCCATTTTGGTATCAAGATAATACTTGCTTCCAGGAATTAATTTGTGAGCATTGCTTCCCTTTTAGTTTCATTAAAGAGTTTGAGAAATAATGGTATTAAATCTTCCTTAAATTTCTTGTAGAATTCAGCAGTGAATCAGTCAGGGCCTAAGCCTTTGTTGGCAGGTTTTTTAATTACATCTTTGATTTAATTTATTGTTATTGGTGTATTTATGATTTTTATACCTTGAGTCAGTTTTGGTAATTCATATGTATCTAGAAATCTGTCCATGGCTGGGGAGGTGGCTCAGCGAAATAAGTGCTTCCCTAGAAATCTGTCCATTTCCTCTGCATTTTCCATCTTATTAGAATAGTTTTTCAAAATAGTTTTTTTTTTCCATTTATTTTTATTTTATTAAAATACAAATGTCAATCAGACAGTTTCAAGACACCTTAACCATACAGAGTCGATGAATTAATACATTGCAAACTGTTTTCATAACGTTTTGGTATTGTACAAGGTGCATACATGAAACTATATTTACAGGTTTTTTTATAGCTGAATTATATCAAAGATTCAATAATTATTTACCTAGTGGATGACCATAGCACTAAAAGCCAACATAATATCCTGTGATTTCTGCATGATTCCTTTTGATTTTACCCTTTTCATTCCTAATTATGTGGATTTGAGTGTTTTCTTTTCTTTTGATGAGGTTGGATAAAGTTTTATCAGTTTTATTTTTTCTTTTTCTTGGTGGAACCAGGGATTGAACTCAGGCCCTTGCACTTGCCAGGGAAGTGCTTATTCCACTGAGCCGTCTCCCTGGCTCCTTTTGTTTATTTTTTTTAAAGAAAGAACTCTTTGATTTATTGATCTTTTATATTTCTTTAGTCTCTAACATATTAATTTTTGCTCTGGTATTTATCATTTTTTTTCTTTTATGAGCTTCTTTTTCTGGTGGAACTGGCATTTATGAGCTTTTGCCTTAGCCTATTCTTCTTTTGATAGAAATTTGAGGTTTACCAGTATGTTGTTTATTTTGTACTTGCTCTGTTTTCCTGATACAGGTATTCACTGCTATAAAATTCCCTCATAGGACTGACTGCTCTCATTGTGTTCCATAAGTTCAGGTATGTTATATTGTCATTATCATTTAATTGTGGAAACTGTCTAATTTCTTCTTTCATTTCCTTTGTAACTCTGGTTGTTTAGGATGGTGCTGTTTAATTTCCATGTGTTTATGAATTTCTTGTTGAGTTTTGGCATTGATTTCCACTTTGATTTTACTATGGCCTTATAATATACATGGGATAATTTCAATTCCTTGGCATTTATTTAAGCGTATTGTATGAGATAGTGTGTACTGTTTTGGAGAATGTCCCATTTGCAACTGAGAAGAATGTATGTTCTGATTTTGTGTGAAGCACTTTATAGAGGTCAACTAAGTCCTTTTTTTTTTTTTTCAAAAGTTTGATTCAACTGTAATATTTCATTCTTGATTTTTTTGTGTAGTTGATCTGTCCTTTTTGTGATAGTGAAGTATTGAGATCCCCAGTACAATTGTATTAGTGCTTATTTGATTTTCTGTGCCTGTTAATAGTTGTTTTATATATTTCAATACATTGGTATTTGTTCCATATATAGTTGTGATTGTTATCTCTTCCTCTTGGCTTATTCCCTTTGTAAAGATGAAGTGACCTTCTTTATCTTTCTTAGACAGTCTTGGCTTAAAATTCACTTTGTCTGCAAATAGAGTAGCCTCCTCTACTTTTTTGGGTTCCTGTTGCATGGAGTATTATTTTCCATCCTTTGACTTTTGGTCTGTGAATTTCTTTTTAAATTGAATGTGTTTCTTGTATGTGACATATTGTTGGACTTTGTTCCTTGATCCATTCTTTCAGTCTGCATCTTTTGATTGGTGAATTGAGCTCATTAACATTTCTGGTTATAACTGATAGTATTGACTTATCCTTAACATGCTATTTTCCTGTTGTTGGCTGTACCTCTTCTATTTACCCTTCTCTCTGTTTAATTGTTTGTGTTGCCTGAATTTCTTCTGTTGGGATTCATGGAGTTGTAGTCCTTGTTAGCTCTTTCTAGAATGTCCTTCAGAATATTTTGCAGTACTCATATGGTTGTCATAAATTTCCTCTGATATTCTTTGTCATAGAAGCATATTATTTTTCCATCAATTTTGAAAGATAGTTTTGTGAGGTACATCAATGTGGGTTGAAGTTTTTTTTTCCCTTTAGAACTTGAGATACTTTACTCCAACCTCTCCTTGACTTGAGGGTTTATGATGAGAAGTCACCTGTAATTGTGATGGGTTTTCTTTTATAGGTGATTTGTTTCTTTGCCCTAACAGCTTTTAAGATTCTACTCTTGTGTGAATTCCTGGAATCTTGATTGTGATATGCTTGAGTGTAGATTTTTTTGATGATGGCTAATTGGAGTTCTATATCCCTTGCTTAGCTGTATGTCAAATTTTTTTCCCTACCAGAGAAGTTTTCTGCTATGTGTTCTGTGAACAGTTTTTGATATCAATTGTGCTAGCTCCTGCTTTTTTTGTTGATTCCAATCATTATTAAATTATTCTCCTTTGCCTCATCTAGCAGCTGCTGTTTTGATTTCCCATGGTCTATTGCTATACTTTAGAAATCTTTCTTTTCGTGATTGCTAACTGCAAGCCTGTCTTCTATATTTGAGATCCTATTCTCACATTGGCTTAATCTGCTATGGATACATTCAATGGCATTTTTATTCTCCTGAATATATGCTTGAAACTGCTTTATGGATTCAACATTTTTCCTATGCTGAGTAGTCATGGTTTCTGTAATTTTCTTAAGGTCTTTTATTTTATTTTTTTGCCTGTATCTGTTTTATAGTCACTAAGCATGGTTTTCATTGTGAATACCACCTCTGTAATTATCTGAGAAACAATTTCTCATTTGATTTTTTTTCTATGCCTCATTCAATTGTTGTTACCACTTCAGAGAGGCTAGGTGGATGGCTTTGAGATTATCCCACCTCATGACCCTTGAATTTGCCTTAGTGAACTGGATATTTGGGGTTTCATCTTGTTCAAGTGTCTTCTCATTTTCTTTTCTCTCTTTAGTTTAATTCCTGGGATGATGCTTGTAAATTGTCTATGGTGGTGTCTCAGTTACACTTCTCTTGTTGCTGGGACAAATATCCAACACCCAAAATGAAGGAATGAAAGGTTCATTTAGTTCACAGTCACTGTAGGTTTCAGTCTGTACTCAGCTGGCTCCAGGCAGATTGGCACATGGCAGAGGGCAGCAGCTCATGGCAGCAGCAATGAGCAAGAGGGAGGAGTAGCAGCAATAATGGCAACAGGGAGAGAAAGTCTGTCTCTCTGTCTCATATTACATTCAGGTTAGCGCTGGAGGCTGGATGTAGCAATCACACCCATAATCCAAGTGGATCATGAGTTAATCTCAAACTCTAGAAATCCCTGTGCCATGACTGCATGAGGCTTTGGGGGGACAACCAGACACAAATCATAACAGGTGGATTGCTTTATTGTTAATAGTTAGAATCCTTAGGAAATGACTACTTCTCTGAGATATCTTTCAAGTGTAACTGACTTTTGAGTTTTGAGTCTGTTGGAAGATCCTACATCTTCACTTTGTTGGCAATGGGAAGTTGCTGCCTTTTGGCCTAGTCCCTTTTTCTTTGGCACTGTGTCATTGTATTTTCTGTGCCCCTTAGTCAAAAATACAGTGACACGGTGCCAGTCTTGGAATACCAGGAAGAATAGCTGTTCTTCCAATTATGTCATTTTTGGCTATAGTCATGCCATCAGCAATAACAATATCAAACACAGCCTAGAAAATGACAAACTGAGCCAACCATTAATTTACTACCATATGAACTAGATTTGTTGTTATCTAACAAAATCTAAAATAATCAGAGACTTATATGCAGTATATAAATCCTTAATATGTCAGTTTTGCAGCCAGGGCTTAACATTTAAAATGAGTTAGGGAGAAATAGAGAAGTAGAAGAAGAGGAAGAGATTAGAATTAAGAATGGAGGTCAAAGGGGGTTCAAGCTAACTTTTGGAAACTGGTGCAGGAGACTGGTGGGAATGAGCAAAGGATGAGCTCAAAAGAATAACAGAACAAAAAAACCACAACCATAAAGAGGCTAGAAACCAAGTTCACATGGAGGCAGAAAACAAAAACAAAACACCACTGCCATAACAATAATAACAACAACAACAATAAAATAAAAAATAAACAAGAATGGGAGAGACAAAAAGAAAGAAAAAGACCATTTCTAGGTAAGTCTCTGCTGTCACTGGTAGACAACATGTGGAGGCAGAGTCCCAATCTATGTTGATTTATCCCAGCAGTTTTTGGTGGGGTAATGGATAATCTCAGCCAGCCTGCACCTTCTTGCTGAGGCCAGACTCATACGCTCTGCAGCTGTCTGTCAGTGTACCTTCCATAGGCCAGATCCCAGCTGGGAGCCACTAGGTGGAGCTGGCAGCTGATTTGAGTTCTGAGCTCAACCAGCCCCTCTCTGAAATGGCTCCTGGCCAATCACTGTCTTGCATGGGACAACTGAGCCCTCAGTACTAATCACCAGCTAGTGCATTCCTTAACTTACACTGTTTCCCTTCTGTGCTACATCTCCCCATGGAAGTCTCTGGACTCACCAGCAGTCTCTGTGTGTCTTCAGGTTTTAATATCTTCTCTTTTGCAGTGAGTCCCATCTCAGGGAGAGGGTACCGCTAGCTGCCTACTCCTTCCCTCAAGTTGCTCTCTTTACTCTCTCCATGGCTTTCAGTTTATGCTTCAGATTCTTCCTGGGTCCAGGTGACCCACTTCCCTCCTTGTTTTCCTCATGTTGCTGTGTTCTTGCATTAGGACGTTGACTCTCAAGAGAAGCTTTTTCTTTACTGCTTAACCACTCTATCATCTTGGGTGCTTCTTCTATAAGTGTTTTACATAGTTAAATTTTTCTCTAATAAACTATCAATAAATGCTGTTTTGGACCCTCCCCCCTTTGTCACACAGCCTTGCCGATGTCTAACTATCTGCCTAGCAATGTCTCATCAGCACTTTGAATTAAGCTCTTAGAAATATAAGTGTGTGGACAATGATTTTAATCGGGGTCAAATTTTGGGTGTGGTCTTTCTTTTAGATAGTCTTATCTGTAATTCTTACAATATTATACTTATAGAGCTTTACTGACTACTAGCTACTGTGACAAGTTGTTTGCATGACTATGAGTATGTATGTGTATTCTCAACATCTCTGTGAGGTAGGTGTTTTTTTTTTCCTCATATACATGTCAAATGGGCTCAGAAATAATTTGTACAGATTAGCTAGTGAGTCAGCAAAAGAGGCAAAGTTGCCATCCAAACCGGTCTGACTTGAAGCTGTGTCCTCAAAAGCCATGCTCTCTGCTTCTCCTTAGGAATTGGATCCCTAAAGCACATTTTGAGTTCCTGTTATACCATGTACCTGGGCAGATATAAATATGCTTCTTGGCTTTGACCAGCTACATTGGCAAGGCTGATTGAGCATTAATGCATAGGCGGGCTTTAGTCAAATCCATCAGGAATGCTGAAAATGTCAACCTGAAGTGTAAACATTTCAATATAGGATCATTAGTTCTGTTTCTTCATAAATGAAGGTTGCACATAATCATTTATGCCCCAAATAAGGTAACTATTTCTAATTAACCACTTAGTGTTTCATGTTTCTGCATGTTCCATTTTAACTTTTGACTGACTTTGATTAAATTTGCTACACTAATAATGACTATGAAGATACTTCTTGAATTCAATTTTGTGGTTTAGATGTATTCTTAGAGTCACTCAACAGCTTAAAGACTGTTGTAATTGATTTGTTTTCATTTTGTTTAGACCCATCATTAAGGAGCCAAACAGTTGCTTAGTCTGAAAGAACAGTAAATGTCCATGTTAGAGAGGAAAAGGACTTAACCTCTTTTTCTCTAATACATGAAAATCACTTTTGTCACTTATGAAGTTAGGAAATAGTGATGAATATTGTGCAGCCTCAGGGCCAGAAATCCCCTTGACCAAGGCATGATAGATATTTTACACAGATGGGACCTACACTGAAGTTTTTGTTAATAGCTTTACAAAGTACAGTTTTCCATTATGCATTTTAACAGCTTTATTGAGGTATAATTTATATGCCATAACATTCATTTTTTAAAAATTGTGTTATCAGTGATTCTTAAGTAAATTTATGGAGTCACTACAATATAGTTTTAGAATATTTCCATCAACTTTGGAAAATCTCTGCTGACAACATGAATCTTTGTAACCTTATTGCTTTATTTAGATTCTTTAATCATCAGAGATGGATTTTTAAAAAGTCATGCAGAACTTTAAAAATGTGTTTACAAAATATCTTAAACATTTTGTCATTTTTTCAGTGTTTGCCTCAATGTTATATGTTGCAGGACATAAAAGATAATATTACAGATGGTTTAAATTACCTTGTGAGGGCCGGCGAGATAGCTCACTGGACTAAGAACCTGTTTAAACAAGCTCAGGGACTGGGATTTGATCCCCAGTACCACATGCTGCACTGGCTCTACCCCTGGGCATGCTGAGCCAGTGACTAAGTCTGGCCGTGGTGGTGCATGCCTGTAATCCCAGAGCTGGGGAAGCTGAAAACAGAAGGATCACTATTGAGTGCAAACTGCGTAGTGAGACCCTGTACTACATACATAAATTTAAAACAAAATACCTTGTGTTTGTAGTTTTTATTTTATTTTATTTATTTATTTTCAGATGAACTCATTTATTTGAAACATTAAATTATGCAAAGAAAATACTTGTAATTGCATAAAAACAATTCCATTCTCATACTACTCAAACACCCAGCAGCAGTAAAAACAATGAACTGTAGAGCGGACCCCAGGTCTTAATGCAAAAGCACTGTACAGAAAAATTTCAGGCTTCTAACTTCATTGAATCCAAAACTACGTGTCTTTCTTCATATTCCTCAGCTTCTTCCAAGTCTTTTTTACTTTCTAATATCTGTTGAAGGTCATTATATGCTGCCTCTAACCTGCACTGGCATCATCATCTGGGACTCTTGCAGGATCTCTGCCTGCTTTTTAATAGCATAATTTCTGCCATCTTCAGCTTTCATTTTTTTCAGTCTTTTTCTTATTGTTGTGCTTCTTTTCATACATCACTTTTTCTTCAAGTAACTGCTTTACCATGCTGGTGGTAAAGATACAAATTGATCTTGATCTGCCTCACATGAGTGTTGGCCATAGCGCCTGGACTTGTGAGCAGGAGGGGTGACACCGGCCTGATTTTATTTTTTATTTTTTTTTATTTTTTTATTTTTTTTTTGTCTTTTTGAGACAGGGTCTCACTATGCAGTTCAGGCTGTCCTTAAGCTCACTTTGTAGCTCAGGCTGGTCTCGAACTCACAACAATCCTCCTGCCTCAGCCTCCCGAGTGCTGGGATTACAGGCGTGCGCCACCACGCCCGGCTCTGATTTTATTTTTAATTATTTTTTTTGCCATACTGGGGATTGAACCTAGGGCCTTACACTGAGCTGTTGCCAGCCCTTTTTGATTTTTTTATTTTGAGACAAGGTCTTGCTAAGTTGCCCAGGCTGGGTACAAACTTGCCCTCCTCCTAACTCAGTCTTCCAGAGTGCTAAGATTATAAGTGTGCACCATCATGGTTGGCTGGTTTGTTCTATATCAACCAGGAAAATATAATAACATTTTCAGTGATGTGTTAAAAATGCAGAGGAAAGAAACTAAAATAAAAGTAATACAATTATCATGCAAGGAAAATTGCTTTCAGATTTAAGACCACAGGCAAAATAATTGCTTTTCTTGATTTTAAGCCAATGACATTGTGCATTTCATTATTTAAGATCTAATTTCCTTTGACAGATCCATGTCTACAGTGCATGACGTAGATCAGGCTTCATCAAATTCAGATATTTAGACATATCCTCTGTTTTCTGCACTGTTTCCATCTGGTTTGTTTAGACATTACTTTCCTGCTTATCATTTTCTAGATACCTGCCAGAATGGTTTGGGGAGTAAAGCTAATTTGAGAATGTAGAATGTGATAAAATTGTACGTCACACAGGCATGGTGGTGCACATCTGTAATCTCAGCCCTCTGGGAGGCTGAAGCAGGAGAATTACAAGTTTGAATCCAGCCTGAGCAACTTAGGAAGACCCTGTATCCAGATAAAAAATAAAAAGGATGGAGACATATCTCAATGCAAAGGCTATGAGCTCAGTCCTAATACCAGAAAAAAAAGTAACTCACAGGCATATCTCTGACACCTTCTGAACTGTTCTTTGTTTGGTGTATTGCTTCTGTTTATGGGCACTACTCATACGATAGCTTAGGGATATTTCAGATGTTATTTTTAGGATATACATGATAGAGTAGCTATGGGTTAATTGGAAATGTTTGGGAAATTTCATTGGTTTTGGATGAACATTTCTCTATGGAAATTAACCCTTATAAATTCCAGGCAGGTAAATAAGTAATGTTGCATGGTATCTTGTGTCTGGACTTTTAGTAAGAGATTAGACATACAACATTGGTCTGATATTAATACTTTACTATCACTTTAATCCTGTTTCAGAATAGGCTTGCTTGTCTATTTTAATTTAATTTTATTATTTATTTATTTATTTTTCAGAACTGGGGATTGAACTCAGGCCCTTGTGCTTGCCAGGCAAGCTCTTATTCTACTGAGCTATCTCCCTTTCCCCTTGCTTTTATATTTTTGACTGTTTAATAGCTTCAGTTCATTTTTGTTATTTTGTATCTTTTATGAGAAAGGCTTATATCAAATAGCAACACATGAAATGCTTTTTGACAGTGTAACAATTTTGATTTAGAGGGAGATATGATTTTGATAGTAAGAACAACTTTGTTTTCTGGAATTTAACAAACCTATAGATGAATACATTAATCTTTTTCAGATTGTCTGAAATTATTTTGAGTAAGTTACAGTTTTATTTATTTTTTTGTATTTAGTACAGTCTCCAGGATCTCACTACACAGATCATACTTGTAGTTATCCTTCCTATTTTGCAGCCTCCCAAGTGCTGGGATTACAGGCACGTGCCACCACACCCAGTTTTAGTTGCCATCTCAGTGCACCCCGGAGGCAGGGTTGCTGCTGCACAACAGGCATCAAACTCCTGGCCCCTGCGTCTGTCTATGCCGGTACTTTTCATCCTCTGAGCTATCTGGCTGGCCCTAAATTACAGTTTTAGATACTAGTTTCAGATTTCGTATTATGCCCGAAGATTAGGTTCTTGGCAGTATGAAGTTGTATTACAATAATACTACTTTTTTTTTTTTATTTATGTATTTGGTATAGGATCTCACGACACAGCTCAGACTCACAGTGATTCCCCTGTTTTCAGCCTCCCCAGTGCTGGGATTACAGGTGTGTGCCACCACTTCTGGACTTATTCTCTGGCTCAGCGTGCTCTGGGGGTGGGGCTGGTGTGCCATGAAGGATGTGGGATCGTATCTTGGTCCCTGTGCTTGCCAAAGTAGGTGACTTAGTCTGCTGAGCTATTTTGCAGGCCCTGGGAAAATACTATGAAATACCTTACACTTACATGAGGCAGATATGGCAGCTAAAATTGGTGATAAATAATAGTTGAAGAACAACTTACTGACTTGAATATGCCAAATATCCTGACATTGGCTAATTATATAAATTAGTTTCCTTATGAGTAAATCCATCTGAGATGACCAGAGCTGGTTCAGATGTTGCATCCTAGACCTTTGCCACATACTCAGATTTGTCACCCTGGTTTGTCATTCTTTTGTGGAACATATTCATTTCAATTGTGCAAATTATTATTACAAATATTACCACTAAGTTGAACAGTGAGCATGAAAATAAAAAGCTTGATCTTTTAATTTACTTACTGAATATTCAGTTGAGGTAGATGCAAGCTAATTTTGTGCAAATTGGTGTTTCATACTTTATTAGTTAATTTTTCTAAAATAATCCTTCCTGGGTCCTGAGGATCTGACCTTTATTCAGTGACTAAATAATGAGTGCCTATTAGAGGCTGCATCAAGTGATAGAGATACCAAAAGTAGGCCCTGCCCTCAAAGAACTTACAGTCTTCAGATAGAGGAAGAGAAATAAAGAGTAGCATGAGTGTATATAACCAGGTCATTGGGGAACACTCTGAGAAAATAACATTTAAGAGAAACTTGAAGGCTAAGAAGTATAAGTCTAGATGGGAAAATGAATTTTCTAGACAGAAAGTGCAAATGCCCTAAGGCAGCAGGGAGGTTGAAGAAACGGAACCTTTTAAAGTATTGGAAGAAATCCAAAATGGCTAAGCAGCACTAGGTACAGAGAGGCTAGGTCTTGAAAAGGCTTAGTTGGCCATTTGCAGGGATTTTGAGCTTGTCGTTAGTCTCTTAGGAAACCACTGAGGAAGGCTTTAAGCAAGGTGTGACATGAGGTGAAATTCTGCAAAAAAGCCAAGAGTTACAGTTCAGTGGCAACTTAATAACTTGCCAAAAAGGTCACAATCTCTGCAAGGTAAGTTTTTTTCCTTTATCTTATTAAAATTTTTGCAGCTGCTTCCTTGATTGATTGTCATCCGTGGTACTCTTCATTGTTTTTATAGAAATTACCCTTAATTTTCTAAAGACTCTTTTTCTCTTACCCTTCACCACTATTAACCTTATATAGTAATATCATTTCTATTTATAACTGAATTAAAATATTTTTCTAACAGTTTTAGTTCTCTTCTATATTTAAACTTAAAACTCTTTGCTGGTATTTTCCCCAGCAAAGATATTTAATGTTTTAATGAAATGCTTCATTAAATATCAACATTAAATTTGCTTCACGACTTCATTTTCTCTAAATATGGTATCTGTGGTCTAATTCAGTATTTTTCATCATTTATGCTATTTCATATTTTATGAAATAACCTTTGAGTACTTACACCATTTTCAGAGAATTTTTTTAATATTGTTTAGGAGTCCCAAACCTTGCCCAGACTACCATTTTCACATCTAGTTCACATTCTAGGACCTTATCTGTTACATTACACTTTTCTGTCAAACTTTGTGCAGATGATGGAAAAGTGTTATTTTGTGTATCTTGATTTCTTTCTTCAACAGTAAGCATCTCTAAAACTTCAGTTGCTTTTAGGAAATCTTTTGTGATGCTGAATTGTTGCTTGCCTTGATGATTTTTTTGTATTTTAGGGAAGGGTCTACAGGTTGGTCAGGGTCTCACTACTGGATCCGACTCATAGTGATTCTCCTGTCTACAGCCTCCCAAGTGCTGGGATTATAGGTGTGCACCACTACACCCAGTCTCAGTTGCTGTCTCAGTGTGCCCCAGGGGCAGGGCTGGAATGGTAGGCCCTGGATCAAACCTAGGCTTCTGTGCTTGTTTGCAGGTGCTTTAAACCGCTGAGCTACTTTTGCCTTGATGATTGGATTAGCATTCTTTCAGGTCTTCCTTGGTGTAAAGTTTTTAATTTCCTCGTGTACAGAATGTTGTTGCCTGCATTTCTCTTCCACATATACAAAGTAATCACAGCATCATCTCCTTCTTCAAATATTTTCTTTGCAATTTGCATTTTGATATAACCTTTAACTTAGCTGACTTTTGCTATGAGTTCATATGATTTTTTGCACCATTGTATACCTGCTCAGGATTCTTTTCATGTTTTATTTTATTTTATTTTATTTTTATTTTTTATTTTTTTCATTTATTTTTATTTTATTGAAATACAAATGTCAATCAGACAGTTTCAAAACACCATAACCATACAGAGTCGATGAAATAATACATTGCAAACTCTTTTCATAACGTTTTGGTATTGTACAAGGTGCATACATGATATTATATTTACAGATATTATTTTAGCAGATATCTCTTATCAGTGAATTAAGAGTGTAGTTGCTTACTTATCTAATTTTTTTATACCTGAATTATATCAAAAATTCGATAATTGTTTATCTAGTGGATGTCCATAGTACTAAAAGCCGACATAATATCCTGTCCAACCACCATTAGTGCACAACTTGCCTCTCATAGAATTATGTAGAAGCACAGCGTTATCTATCCCAACTGTACTGTCTATACACACACATCATGATTTTTTCTTTCTACAACCCTTCTTTTGTCTACACCTGTCAAAAGTGGGCACTCCATTGACATTCAACTAACTTAGGTGCTTGAACTTGACACTACAATCCAACACAGTCCAGCATTCTACTACCATAGTGAGTTATTCAAAGAAATTGTTGACCATATCCATTTACAGCTCAGCTTAATATTATGGGCTCACGATGTATACTTCATTTTTATACTTTTCTGGTGGATGGTTAAAACCTAGGTAGATCAAGACTTATATACCAACACAAGAACTTTATATTTCCTATGTGGTCATTGACGTCTTCTCAGGGTTTGTCTTGTAGTCCTGTACATTATTCTGTAGTTCCTTTCTCTGTGTCATCCATGTGGATGAGTCACGGCCAATGCTTGACCAGATTGCTCTCTGTGAGAGCTTGAGAGAAAGTTTTCTCTTCATGTGACTCTCCCCAGGCACACTTTAGAACTTCACTCTCTTTCCTCTGTGGCTCCATAATCTCCTTGTTCAGAAAATTTGGAGGTCACCTGAGTTTCATGATGTTGCAGTACAGGTTCTCCTATGTCCTGAGGCTTTGCTGACCTTGAAAGGCTAGGGCCAAAATGTTGGCTGGCCTTGTGGCTCTTCTATTTCTCCAACTCTGACTTGTGATCTTAGGTTGTTAACCATCCAGAAGAAAAGCTAATTAGTATCCTGCAGCATATGCCATTCACTTTGCCTTATCTGACTCAATTGATTTTACTTGTTGTACATTGTATTTTACTTTGTATTTCTGCTTTTTGCTTGTTATACTAGGGAGACTATATGATATTTACACATGTGTGTCTGGTTTATTTCACTTATGAGTATATGTTCAAGTGGCATCCATTTCAGTATAAATGCTTCAAACTTATCATTCTTAATAGCTGAGTAATACTCCATTATATAGAAATACCACATCTTTTTCAACCATTCCTCATGTGATGGACATCTTGGTTGTTTCCAAGATTTT
>PVKA01037765.1:0-20772 GCA_004027165.1 Ctenomys sociabilis | reverse complement strand
ATGAAAGGAAATTGCACCCTGGGCTGAGTTGGAGAAGTGGGAGGTGGTCTCTGGGAAGATAAGCTGTTGTTTTAAGGGATTCAGCCAATATTGGATGGCCATCATAATAATTCAGCAATTCATACTAGGGCCAGAACCTATCAGGCACCACATGCCACACCAGCCCCACCCCCACGGTGGGCTAAGCTGGCCACAGAGCCCAGGCATAGTGGCACATGCCTGTAATCCTTTCAGGAGGCAGAAAGCAGAAAGATCACCATGAGTTCAAGCTGTGTAGTAGTGACACCCACAGCCAAATACATAAAAAGGAAAAAAAAAGAATGGTTGAAACTGAGACCTGGAAGGCACAGGGGCTCTGGAGTAAGAGTCCAGGGGGCTCTGAACCTCAGCTTCTCCAAGAAGCTGTGACCCGAGGCAACATTAGTGATGTTGGTTTCCTCAGCTATAAGATAGGAATGAATGATAAGGTCCACATGCTTGGAAAATTAATGAGTAATGCACTGAAGTGTATAGCTCATTAAAAATGCTTCATGATATTTGGTGAATAAGTACTTGGTCTCAGCTGCCAGTAGTGAATTGGACAAGTTCATAGGTCCTTTGTCAGCTTTTTTCCTTTTCAGTGCTGGACAGTGTCTCAGCCTCCCTTCCCAAAGACCCTGCTCCCACCTGGCTGCTGCTGGGAATAGGGGCTGGCAGGCTTCTCCCAAGCAGCAGGGGGCCATGGGACCCAAGGACACACAGCAGTAGCTCAGCCTTTCTAACCTGAGGCCACCCCTTCCCCTGTGGGTAGAGAAATGAGGGGCAGCAGGGCTGGCAGGGTACAGCCCATCCTGGATGGGAATGGTCATTCCTGGAGCAGTGGCTCTGAAGGTAGAGGCTCTCCCAATCCTGCAGAGCCTGCAGCTGAAACAGAGGATTCGGCTCCTGGAATCTTGGAGTTTTGTTCCTTTCTTTGGTTCTGAGGGTCTCGAGGCCTTATACACCCTCTGCACAGGCTCTGTTCCCTAGCATGGCTCAGCCCTGTCATTTCTGTCCCCATGGCCCTTATCTGGGGATGAGATGTTCCTGAGAGGCAGACAGTCTCTCAGCACCAGTGGACGTGGACTGGGGGACAAGGGAGATGGAGGCACAGGAGACAGCCATACTTCCTCCAGGACCCAGCTTCCCAGACCAGGGCCTTGTCTCAGACAGCGCTTCTCGCCAGCGCCTTTGTGGTAGCATAATGGCTGGTCCACGATGCAGGAGGAAACCAGCTGCTTCTGTGCTCCTGTCACTGGCCGTCACCCCTCCAGCTGCCCTGGGCACCTGGACACACTATATACTTCGTATGCTTTCTGGCCAGCTCGGTGGGCCACATCCACAGGCGAGTCACTGACCACCTGAGCGTCATCTACTACGTGGCAGACACCTTCTCAGAGGAGTACACAGGCTCCAGCCTCAAGACGGTTGAGCGGAACGTAGAGGATGACTACATCGCCAACCTCCGAAACAACTGCTGGAAGGAAAAGCAGCAAAGTGAGCTTGTGTGTCGCACGTGCATGCATGTGTGAGGGTGTGTGTGTGTGGTGTTGGGCAGAGTGCCCAGAGACCAAACTTAGGGAACAGGGAAAGAAGAAAGCCCTACTCACTGTGCTCTGTGGGCTGTGCCAGCCCAGGCCACCTGGCAATTTCCCCCAGGCTCCCATAAATCATGGCCTGGGGTGAGTACATAGAGATGGACTGGGGCTCTCTGGTCACCCACTGTGTGCATCCCAAGCTACAGGAAGCAGCCTGGATCGTCCCTCTCCCAAAGGGGTACCATAGTCTTTGCTCCTCTGGGTCTTCCCTACCAGGGGCCAAGGTGCCCAAGCCCCTTGACCTCTTCCAGCCCTCTTCTACCTGCCTCTTCCTCTCATGGATCAGCAGGCTCTGGGTGGTACCTAACCCTGCTCTGTTGCTTTGCAGAGGAAGGCTTGCTGTACCGGGCCCGCTACTTCGGTGACACAGACATGTATCACAGAGCACAGAAGATGGGCACTCCTAGCTGCAGCCGGCTGTCAGAGGTGCAGGCCTCCCTGCATGGATAGTCCTGGGCCATCCACGCCAGCCAGGCCCAAGTATGAGCCAGGGCTGCCACTGTCCTGCAATTCCTGGCAGCTTTGGCCGTGGGCATGAGGCAGGGGGGAGGAAGGAAGCCTGGTTGTCCCCAGCCCTCGCCCCAATCTCCAGAGGCAGGACAGCTCTGGGGCCAGCAGGGAAACAGGGCAGCCACAGCCACTGATCCTGTCTCTGTCACTACCCTGCCCTGCACTCTTCTCCCCTCGGGTTGTGGGTACCCAAGAGCCAGATAGGTGGGAGCCCACAGCTGTTGAGGGCTCCTCTCGTGGCTGCGTGCTCCACTCCCACCAAGCCACACAGTCCTTTCCTGTGTACAGTTGCCATCTGTGTGGTAGCACTAGGTACTGCTGGGCCCAAGACAGAATCCACACTGCAGGACCCATTCGCTGGGCCAGGTAGAGAGCTCAGCAACATATGCACCTGACTGCCAGGCACAAGATCCTGAGCCTGATCCCTCATACCAAAAAAATTCCCACATAGAACCCATTCTACCAGGAAGAACTGGAGTGGCGGGCCAAGAGTGTTCCCACCTGCATCCTTCCCAGGAGGAGGATCTGGGACCAATAGCGGGCAACTGGCAGCCAGCAGGGGGCAGGAGAGCCTCACGCCATTGCTCCTGAAGTGGGATGTGGGTACGCTCCAGGGCCGCTGCACCTGGCAGCTTGTAAGCCACAGGCATCCGGCCCCACCCACCCGCCCAGCATCTGGCCTGTGGTCTGAGGAAGGGAACAGAAGGTCATGGGTTCAGGGCAGATGCAGCCACTCAGCCCAGAAGGGGTGAGAGGGGATGAAAGTGGCTGGCAGGGGGCACCCCGCCTCCCTGTTCCTGCGTGGGGTAGTGGGCTGTGTTCCCAACATCCCAGAGCAGGCAGCCCGGATGAGCCCAGCGTGCTGTAGGCAGAGCTGGAGGGGCTGTTTGCTGCATCAGTACCTTGCCCACTTCCCTCCCTGTCTGGGTTCCCTCTGCTCTATTCCCACTGCAGAGCAGGTGCGTGGGCTGCTCTGCAGCTGCTTGTTTATGCGGCTGAGCTGGAGGCTGAAGGCTGAGACCTCCTGGCTAACTACCCACTTTCCTCCCCAGACTATGAAATCCCTGGAGAATTTCTGGTGACACTCACTGAGCCAAGGTGATGGACTGTACACTTAAGGAAAGACATACAAAGACAAAAACATTAAAATGGAATTGGAGGCCGAACACTGCACAACTGCCCTCTCTCGCCCAGTAAATGCAGAAAGGTCTTAGGACTGACAGAAAGCCTGCTGCTTCCCTCCCTCCCAGAGCTGGCAGAGGCTCTGCATCACGGGCTGCTAGGATACAGAAACCATGGCAACAAAAGTAGAAAGTAAAACTTCCTGCGAAGGAACGCCTGAGGGAAGGGCTGGGAAAGGAGCCACCCAGTCCCCCTCTGCCCCCAGGACCCCCACCAGTCACCTGCAGGAGGAGCTGGGCAGGGAGCTGGTCCAGATAAACAGGAGGAAGAAGCCACAGAATGTAACTTCAAGATGAGTGTGATGTGTATATATATCTATTTATATGTAAATAGGCATATATAAAGATATATATATAGTCTACTTTTTAAACTATGCAGTGATTGGGTTAAGTTGTTCAGCTGATTCTGTGTTAGGAAATGAGGCCTGTTTGGAGAAGACAGTTGGCAAAGCTAGACATTAGCCATAGCTGATGGCATAAGAAAAGACAGGTCTCGTGCTTTTAATGTCCCCTCTCCCCCCCAGCGCCAGACTGTCTCAGATGGTAGCAGTAATCATGATGGTATAAATTCACAGTAAACTTTGGAGGTTGCCAAGGTTATATTGAGCTGCAGAGTAAGCAAGGATAAAACGAGAAAGATGGCCCAGGGGGCAAGTCCCAACTCAGTACTGAACTCCAGCACTGGGCTGAGCCCCCCCCCCCATGCCAGCTGCCGTCCTATGGCTAGTTCTCAGCCCTGGTTCCAGGAGCTTTTGAGCCAGCAGGCTCTGCCTGACTCCCACCCAAGTCCCTGAGTGGGTTTTGCCTTAGCAGTGCCACAGGGCACAGCTCCATCAATACACCCTTTTCCTACATCATGTACCAAGGACTCCAGAAGGCACTATCTCTCAGAATCAGCCTAGGACCCCAGAGCAGCAGCTTTGCCCATGAAGAAAAGCTCACGCCTGGGGCACCGTCATCTTACCCACCGTGGATTGTCACCAACAGGCCTCCTACATGGTGGCCAAAGGATGGATCTGAACCAAAACTTTTTTTTTACCCTCCCCGTCAAATGAAGATTTTCTCAAAGCAGCCGTTGCTGCCAGGGGTGGGGAGTTTATTTATTCCCATGTTTATACTGGGCCTTTTGGAATTGCCATTTTTCCAGAGTTTTTCTGCAGCAGTGGGTGTGGTGTGGAGCCTGCTGTTTCCAAAGCCTTACTTCCCAAGCTGCCAGCCACGAGCTGGTAACTGGCCTCCCTCCCAGAGTTCCTCTTGGTTCTTTTTTAAAAAGACCCCCCCACCCCAGGGGAAGAAAAAAAAAGGAATCTTGCTGGGAAAAGAAGTTTGGTAAGGAAACATCACATCCCACAATGAAGTGGCCATCCCGGCCAGAGATCAGGAGAACAACGAAGGCCAGAGCACCTGCAGTGAACCTGGTGCTCTGCCACGGCACCCAACTGTATGGTCCTGGTCGCTGGCTGGCCCTAGACAGGCTGAGCCGTGTGCAATGAGAACCTAGATCCTAAAGGGTCCCCTAAGAAGCTGTATTTCTTGAATTAGAATTCTGAAATTGTACATCTATAAATATATGTTTATTATGTGATTGGCCGTGGTGGGTCCAAGTTGGGGGGAGGCACCTGTTGCTGCTGTGGCTTCCTGGCCACTGTTCCAGGCCAGCTCCATCCAGTCCAAGGGAAGGGGCTCAGATGGCCCTTAGGGGGCATATGGGGCCTGGGTCCCTGACATCAGGCCTAGGTGGGCCACCTGCCCCAGGTCCACCCTCTGCTGTCCACATTCCCTTCTCACTGCAGATCTGAGCAAGCACAACCACACCTTCCCACCCCAGCCTGGAAGTCTGCTCTGCATCCAGGCCAGACTTTCCTAGCTAGCGCCATCTGCAGCCTTCCCAGCCATCTTCCCTCTTGCCCACAGTGGGCCCTCCTCCCCCAGAGCTCAGCAGAGTCGGAGCCCTGTCGCCCCATCCCCACACACCGAGAGCAACAGATCTGCCCGTGCACCCAGAGACAGGCCTAGCAGCCCTAACTGGCAGGCCCAGGCCCCTCCCACTGCTGCAGCAGCCAAAGACAAGCGGGCTGCCTGGTGGTGCCACTGCAGCCCCGGAGCTCATTGGCTGTCCTCGCCCGGGGTCACCAAAGATTTCTCTGGGCTGCGTGCTGCCACTTGTTAACCGCAGTTGGCAAAGGGCCCTGGCCAGTTGCCCTCCCACAGGCACCTACCCCATCCATCCCTTGCCCTCACTGTGGGATCTCAGGAAGGCCAAAAAGGGTGGGACCTGCACCCTCTGTTTACAGTGAAAAGGAGACTTTGACAAGCATATCCCACCCACTGTCTCTAGAGGCAGAGGGCCCTAGCTCTAAGGCCTGCCAGTTTCTTCCTTGTCCTATGTACTCTTCGGGGCGGCAAGGTGCACCTCCCAGAGCTGAGGAGCACGCATCTGGCTCCCTGGCTGAGCAGTCACCTGGTCAGCTAAGGTAGGTGCACCCAGCCTAAGACTGACAGCACTCGGCCAGCTACACAGTCCTTGAAACCTTGCTAGACTTCACACCATGTGATACCACTAAGCCCATTTCCCAGAGTAGGAAACCACCTGAAGGCCAAAGGTGACCCCTAGGGTCTCCACTTTGGGGGTCTCACAATTCTTTTGTGTGCTGTTTGAAATAGGGTCACACCATGCAGTTCAGACTGACCTTGAATTCATGTAGCCAAGATTGGCCTCAAACTCATGGTGACCCTCCTGCCTCAGCCTCCTGGGTGTTGGGATTATAGGTGTGCACCATCACACCTGCCACAAACATTTTAAAGATGTTTCCTGTGCCTGGATTTACTTTGCTGAAGGTGATTAGGTCCTATCTTCCAAATAGAGAAAGGGCACCCGTGTCCAGGAGTATTGATGAGGTTGAAATGGCCTCACTGAGGCAAATGGGACTTGGGGATGAGTTGCATTCTGTCTCTCCAGCAAGGGAGATAGCTCAGAGGCACAGTGCCTGCCTGGCAAGTGCAAGCCCCTGAGTTTGATCCCCATACCAAAACAAAAAGCCAGCAGTGGCACCCTGCTGCCACTTGCATCACTGTCATCCCCAAGAGGCAGCACAACTGATCAGCCCTTGGGTGACAGCCTGGGCTCCAGCCTGGGTTGGCCATTCAGTGGCTGGGTGACCTTGAGCATGTCATCTAAGTTTCTGCCTCAGTGTCCCCATTTGCACGGTAAGAGTCCAAGGTGACAGGGAGGAGCGGAAGTTCTCTAGCACTTAGCCATCACTAGTGTGAAGTACCCAGGCGTCATTGGTCCTGCCCACAGAGTGGCACTGGAGATCAGTTCCCAGTCCAGGCAGTGAACCCTGGAAGCTCAGGGGCCAGGGCAGAAGGCTTCAGGAAGCCTGCACGTAGGTGGCAGTTGCAGGGCTAGGCTCAGGCTGGGCTCTGGCTACAGGGCAGTGGCCTTAGGAGGAATGAAGTTGGGAGCAGAGACCTGGTGGAGAGACAGCAAGCATCCTGGCCAGGTTGCTGTTGTTACTTCAGGTCTTACAGTGCAGGACAGCGTGCTGGCCAGGGGAGGGGGCAGTTGGGCAGAAAGCATCTTTATTCCTTTCACCCTCCCGCTGTTCTCATCTCTAGATCCCCTTCCCCTTTGCAAAAGATCTGCCTCCCTGTTTCCTGTATCTAATTTCAGTCCCTGGTCTGCAGTTACCACCAGGCCCATCACAGAGAGGCCCTGGACAGAGAAGACTTCACCATGAACAAGCAAAAAAGGCTCTGGGTCTCTGATCCCATGCAGCCTCGGCCGCCTGGTCACCCTCAAGTCACCTGAGTCCTCCCTGTACCCTCTCTGCCATCAGGGAGGTTATGTGGGGAGGACATGGAGTGGAACAAACCAGCTGTCTCCTCACAACCCTCATAATGGCCTGCAGAGCCTCAGGTGGCATCAAGATTCTGGGGGTGTTCGTGTCATCGTCCCCCTATGTCCTCCTCAGGGGAGAGGTGGAGGCCTGTCATATCCATCTTTGGCAGGACTGCAGCACAAGATAGTGGCCTCCGGGAAAGCAACTGAGGAAGGAAAAGGCTGGAGATGGGAGGGGCCTCTCGGCACCACGTGTGTGTGACGCCACTCACAGCTGCCCCTCTGCAGCCTTCTCACCAGCTCCTCTGTTGGCCCGCACACTGGCCAACTTCCGAGGCCTCACATCTAGGCTGCCAGGCCCAGATGTACCCGCCAGGGTAAAGGCTGGCCCCACCATCCAGCCACTCTGTGTCATGGGACAGGCACTTTCCCTACCTCCTGGGGGAAGCAGTCCTGCTGAAATACCCACAGCTCCTCTGTGGTAGTCATATCCCAAGTGCTGATATGACACGAACAGTAGCCATGAGCTGGGCATAGTGGTGCCCGCCTGTCATCCCAGTGCTTGGGAGGCTGAGGTGGGAGATGGCTAGGAATTCAAGGCCAGACTTGACTGCATAGGGAGTTCAAAGCCAGCCTGGACTACGAAGTGATATCTTGTCTCAAAAAGAAAAAAATGAAATTATAAAAAAAACGAGTGACCCCTGACTCCAGTCACTAAGGTTCCCACCCCAAGGAATAGAAAGATTCCAGCCACAGCTTGGAGCCAGGTGGCACCACCTACTTCTGGAATTAGACACAGTTCTGTCCCCAGCTGCACAGTGCTGCCCTGACTGCCAGTTTAGGGGTGCCTCCAGCACCCCGTGCATAGTCGCATGCGCTGAGCATGCACCCACACCCTAAACTGGAGCGGCAGTTGTGGCTGGGTGTCCGGGCTGCAGACTCAGGTGGCTGCCTGTGTGCTCAGTGCCTCTCCCTGACTTCTATAGACCCCAGTCCCCCTCTGGTCCCTTGTCTTAGCCCCATAGCTCTGAGCACTAAGTCTGCAGAGAGAGCAGGGCTTCACCCTCAGCTCTTAACAGCAAGCAATATTATAATTATCCCACAGATCTCTGAGTTCAGCCACCATGACACCCGCTCTCCTCAGCTGCTGGGTTTGTAGGCACTGAGGCTGCCACGGCCTGGGCTGCTGGCCTGAGCAGGCCAACCCAGGGATGGAGGCGGTCCTGGGCCCAGCCTCGTTCCTGACCCCCACCCAGGCCCTTTTCCAGGACTGAGACCAAGCTGCCCACTGGGGTCTACAACCTGGGGGATGGGCGCCAGAGGATCAGGTTGCATGCCCTACAGCTACCAATATTCTTAGCTCTGGAGCAGCCTCAGCTGGGACACAATTCGAGGAACTGTTGACTTGGCTGCGTTTCCAGCCTAGCAGCTGTGAGGGACAGACAGGGTATGAGAGGTGAAGAGATCACAGGTCCCTCTGGGGAGCTGCTGATGTCAGTGCGGACACCCCACCTCCATGGCCTCTGCATGACCCAGGACAGCTGCCAGTCCCCTAGCTGCTCTGGTATCTGTTTGTGAGGTGCCAGTTCCCAGCCTCCTCCCAGTGGCACTCTAGTCCTGCAATCCCTACCATCCCTGGCTGCCAGGGTTACCCTGCCCAGACCCCACGTGCCCCTTCATCCCTGCCCTCTGTCCACTTGGGGCACCTGGGGCTGCCAGTATCCCAAGGGCAGCCAGGAAGAGCCTGGTACTCCAGATGTGCCCAGTTCCGCACCCACGGGCTGTGGTCCTAAAGCCCCTAAGCCGCTTTCCTCTTCTGTCTACCCCTGCTCCTGGCCTGCATGCTACTGGGGATATGGGGTGCCCTGTGTGGAAATCCTTGCCATGCCTAGTGGTGCCCCACAAAGTAAGCAATTGAGGTTTTGGTCCTGGCACTTCCTGAAAAGGGACGAGGGGTGGGCAATGAACCCACAGAGCTCTGTAATGAGGACTTGGATCAACTTCAGTGAGCACCAGCCAGAAGGGTGAAAACAGGACATTTCACTGCTGGTCAGATGGACTCAGAAGGCCTGGGTTTGGGGGCTACACCTGGGCTATCCTCAAGGCACAGTGACAAATGGCAGATGCAGGCATCCCGAGAGCCTGGGCTCCAGCCAGAGTGACAGTGGGCATTGTATTTAGTTCAGTGAGAACTTCAAGAGGGAGAGGCTCCACTACTAAGATAAGCATTTCAAAACCAGAGACCTAATCTAATCCCACAATTTACAATGAGGAACCAGCGGCCCAGAAAGAAGAAATGATTAGCCACCTGGCTCTGCCTTGTCAGGCTCCTTCCTGGACCTCAGAGCCCTGGGCTGTGGAGACAGAGCTGGCCACCGGTGAGTGATGGGAGAGCACACAGGTAGATATCCCCATCCCAGGCCTAAATCTGGGCTGCAGCTCTGAGGACCCATGGGGGCAAGTGTCAGGACCAGGAGCCCTGACATCTGACACAAGGCAGCCAGATGCTGGGACTGCCAGCAGGGCAGAGGTAGTCCACTTCCCTGACCAAAATCGAGCAGGTTGCAGGCGATCAGCCCAGGATGGCTTCTGCCATGACCACCTGGCCTGACCCAGCTTCGCAGCCTTTTTCTCAGAGTCCTCACAGCAGTAACAGGGGCAGGGCCACTTCTCACCTCAAAGCTGGGACCCTGAAACATCAAGCACAAGGTAGCTGAAGTCCACGCTGCCCTGACAAACACTGCTCTTGTCATAATGTCTTCATGGGTAGTTGTCCCCCATCCCAGCCCCAGCCTTGTTTGTCCTTCTACCCAATCCTGCCCTCACTGGCATTAGCAAGGACAGCCCCCCTGCTCAAGGTGGCCTCAGGGGACTCCAGTCAAACACAGTTCTGGGCCTTTCAGCCTCTCTGGTGAGAGGACCAGAGCGATCCCCTGATCCCAGTGCAGGACAGGCCAGGGACTTGGGACTTGGGACTTGGTCTCTCAGGACACTCCTTGTTGGCACTGAAAGTCTCAGAGCCCCAGAAACTCCTGAGACCTGGAGAAAGCCGTACACAGACTTCCCTTCCTCAGTGAACAGGGTCTTCTTCTTCCCACCACCCTGCTCTCTAATGAGGCAAATGGGGGAGATCACAGTCAGTCCCCAGCCCCAGAGGCTTGCAGTCTCCAAGGAGGTAAGAAGGACCTCCCCACTGTCAGAGGTCCAGTCCTCCCCTAGGTCCTGTGACAAAAATTCAGAAGGGTCCCAAGGAGGGCCTTGTGGGTCTCAGGCCCCTAGCCCAAGTCAATTTGTTCATCAGACTGGGAGTGTTGGCCATTCTGAGAGGATCCCAGGGGGGAAAGCTCAGGGCTGGAGCCTGGCAAGGCCTGCCAGGGGCCCCTGAACGGAGGCTGCCTCTACCTGTCTGGTTTGGGGTGAGTCATTTCCTCCTCCAGGAGGGCAGGCATCTAAAAATAGCAGGGCCTGGCCCAGCAGAGATACCCAGAGTGTAAGCACCGGCCTGGGCTATGGTCCCTATCCAGCCCCTGGCCTCAGGCCAAGGAGAACAGTGGCCCTGAGCTGCCCCTCACCCCCTTTTCAGGCTCTCTGTGGGGAACTAGGAATGGAGGAGACCATGCAGGCAGAGACCAAGAGCTTGTAGAGGAGCCAGGGCCTGGCAGGCTGGAGGGCCTGACTCAGACTGGGGCTTCCCTGGGGCTGTCACCAGCAGCCTCACATCCCAGGATCTCTCCATACATGTCCCCTCCCTGCCACCTACACAAACACAGAGACTCAAGGAGATGCACAGCACTCGTGCTCAGTGGCTGCGTGAGTCATTTCCCTCTCAGCACTCAGCTTCCAGCTAAGTGGCACCAGGTCCCCCTCAGTGGGGCAGAAACCAAGGTCCCTGTGTGCTTGGGCCACAATCTGGACGACTCACCCTGACCTTAGAGACCCACCCAGTCAGGAGGGAACAGATGAGCCATAAAGAAACTAGAGACACAGGGTCTACAGGGCAGGACTGTATGGAGTCAGGCAGACCTAGGTTTGAATATTTGCACTGTCACTTCCTGTCCATGTGACCTGGGACAAGTTATTCTATCCTCCCTGCCTCTATTTTCTCATCTGTATAATGGGTGACAGGCAAGACCTGCAGCATCTATCAAATACAATGACCTATATGAAGTCCCCAAGCAGCTGCTCTTTGCATTCAAAGCAACCTGGGAGGAAAACCCTCTGGAGATGCTTTTAGTTTCATGTCCATCCCAAGGACCTAAGATAATTCTGAATGGCCACCCCATGATAGGGAAGGGGCAAGAGGGAGTAGAGGAAAAGAAAGGCCTTTCACAATAGCCAGGGCTATGGCTGCGGGCACCGTGTGTATGTGGGGGGATCGAGCCCAGGCCATTTTCAAACTTTTTAAAATTTTCAGATAGGATCTTGCTAGGCAAATGACAATGAACCTTGTGCTCTCCCTGCCCAGCTTCCTTCAGTGCTGGCTTCCAGGCCTGGGCCGCTGTACCCTGCTAGCAATGCTTTAGCTTTTTTTTTGGTGTTTTTGTTTGTGTTTTTCTGTATTTTAGTGAAGAGTCTACAGGGTGTTTAGGGTCTCACTACTAGATTGGACTCATAGTGATTCTCCTGTTTACAGCCTCCCAAGTGGTGGGATTTTGTTTTATTTATTTATTTATTTGCAGAACCAGGGATTGAACTCAGGCCCTTGCACTTGCCAGGGAAGCACTTTATTCCATCTCCCCAGCCCCTGTGGTGGGATTTTAGGTGCATACCACCAAGCCCAGTCTCAACTCAGTGTGCCCCGGGGGTGGGGAACCCCCAGCCCCTACGCCTGCTTCTAGGGCTTTTTTTTTTTTTTTTTTTTGAACCAGGGATTGAACTCAGGACCCTGCGCTTGCCAGGCAAGCACTTATTCTACTGAGCTATCTCCCCAGCCCTCGTTTTGTTTTGTTTTTGAAACAGGCTCTCACTATGCAGTTCAGGTAGACCTGGAACTCACAGCAATCCTCCTGCTTCCTCCCAAGTGCTGGGATCACAGGCGTGTACCAACAGCCATGCTTTTATCTTTACTGTGTTTATCCTCTCAACTGCCTTCAAATAGGCTCCACCACCACCACCACCACCACCACCCCACTCCTGTTTTCCAAGTGGGAAAACGCAGGCCAAGGATAATCTGCCCAACATTGTACAGCTGGCTTAAGGCAGAACCAGGTGGTGCATACCTGTCAGCTCAGCATTAAGCAGGAGGATTGTAAATCTGAGTCAAGTCTGGAAAACGTAGTGATTTAGACAGTGAAATACTGTGACTTTGAGAGCTAGACACTCTTTCAAAATAAAAAGATAAACAGGGCTGGGGGTGCAACTCAGTGTAAAGACCTTGGGTTTGATTCCCATAGGGTTTCACGGACTCTGCATCCAGGGCCTGCGGAGGGGCACCCTTTTCTGACTTTCCTCCAGGGCTCTTGGGCCCCCCTGCCCAGGAACTGTGAAATGTGCCAGGCCTTTGCCAGTGGCTTTCTTCTATGGCCCCTCCATGGGATCCTCCTGAGTCCTCAGGGCACCCCTGACTTCCACAGGAGTCTATTGAGGGGGACAAGACCCCAGCTAACCCAATAGCTCTGAGGGGCCTGGAAGCTGCAGGGGTCACAGGGCCAGTCAAGCAGAAGTGACAGAGCCTTGGCTTCAGCTCCCTTCCCCATATCCCAGCCCAGCAGGAATGTGCTCAGCCTCCCAGAACCATCCTGCTTACAAGAGGGTTACCCGGAAAGCCTGGCATGGTGGCGCATGCCTGTAATCCCAGCACTCGGGAGGCTGAGGCAGGAGGATTGTTGTGAGTTCGAGACCAGCCTGAGCTACAAAGTGAGCTTAAGGCCAGCCTGAACTGCATAGTGAGACCCTGTCTCAAAAAGACAAAAAAAAAAAAAAAAAAAAAAAAAAACAAGAGGGTTACCCGGGAAACCCAGACCTTGCATCAGCTAGAGCCAGGGTTCTGGTAGAGCCACTTCCACTAGAACTCTCTGGGGTTTCCCACCCAGACTATCTGACTCATGCCCCTTTCCCAGGCGACCAGAGACACCAGGCTTCTGGTCCCTGTCACACAGATGGGGAGAATGAGGTAAGAAAGTGATTACTCAACTGAGTTAGGGGTGAGGGGGGACAGGCAGGCAGGCCATAGAGGGAGTTGGGAGGGCTCCGGATGGGCCTGGCCTGCTGCCCATTCTGTCCCATCCTAGTTACTTTTTTGCTTCTTTGTTTGTTTTGTTTTGTTTTGTTTTTTGCGGTACCAGGGATTGAACTCAGGGCCTTACACTTGCCTGGCAGGCACTTATTTTAACAAGCCATCGTCCAGTCCTGTTTTTTTTTTTTTTTTTTTTTTTGAGACAGAGTCTTGCTATGCGGTTCAGGCTGATCTTGAAGTGACTGTGTAGCCCAGGCTGGCCTACAGCTCTCAGCAAATCTCCTGCCTCAGCCTCCCCACACCCTGCCTCAGTTTAGCCATCCTGAAGGCCTCTCAGTAGGCACAAATATGAAAAGGTCCTGGGTCAAGTGAAGGAAGGAGTGGAGGTTGCAGAAAGGATGGACTAATAGAAGGGATACACACAGCCTTGGGAAGGGGAAAAGCCAACTGAGCCAGAGGCCTACACTCTGCAGTTCCTCTCCTATGGCTTACAGGGGAGCTCACGTCACCATGGGGTTTAACACTTAATAGGCCCCATCTCATGTAAGCCTTACAACCCAGTGATAGTTTCATCATCTACTGTTGCCAGGTGAGACTCAGAGAGGGGAAGCAACTTCCCTAAGGATGCACAGCTCAGTGCTTATTTCAGCTGGCTTGGCCTGGCCAATCCAGGCAGGGGCTGGAGGGGTGGCCCAGTGTTGTGCGGGGTTGGTACCAGGCTCCCAGGTCCCTGGTGGCACGGGAGTGGAGGACACAAAAGAACAGGACCACCTGGTCCTGGGGCCCTGGCCTGGGCTCCGATGGGTGGGGCGTGCTCCGGATCTGCTCTGCCCCTCCAGAGCGAGACAGACCAGACTGAGTCCCAAGTGGCCCATGAACCCGACAGCGGCGGCCAGAACCTTGTCCCAGACATCTTTGATGACTGCCCTTTGCTCCGTCTGGGCCATGCAGACAAATGGGGGAAATTGAGTAAGCCGACTCGGCTCGGCAGGGCAGGAAACTTCTGGCTGCTGCAGTGCGAGGCTCAGCAACCTTGGGAGAGGGGGAGGGGAGTGTGCTCCTGGGGAACTTGCTGGAGCTAAAGGAGAGGTGGGGCCTGGGGGTGGGCAGGGCTGGGGCGCCTGGACCCTCCGCGTTTTGGGAGGCTGAGACAGGAGGACTGCGTTGCCTGACCCTAACACTGGGGGGAGGGAGGAATAGGGGGGAGGAGAGAGTTGAACTCTAAGCAGACACAGGTTTCTATTTGAACCGAAATTTCTTGGCCTAAGTATTTCTCTGGGGCTTTTCCAGGCTGGACCCTCAGTATTGCTGTTTTGTGTGGGTTGTTTTTTGTTTGTTTTTTGTGGGGCTGGGGATAGAACCCAAGGTTTTCCTGCAGGTGAGGTGGGTGAGTATTCTGGACCTGAGCCACAGTCCACCCAAGTGCTGCTGTGATTTATTTTGTTTCTTTGTTTTGAGACAGGGTCTTGCTATGCAGTTCAGGCTGGCCTTGGTCTCATTGTGGAGCCCAGGCTGGCCTCAAACTCCCTGTGATCCTCCTGCCTCAGCCTCCTCAGTGTTGGGATAACAGGCCTGCGCCTCTGCACTGCCTGCCAGCACTGTTGTTTTACAGTGCAGACTGGAGTAGCTCCCTCTCGGTTGCCCCCAGAACTGGGTCCCAGCCTCAACCCTGCCAAGCAACCCAACTACCAGCTGCAACCCTGGACCACTGGGCAAAGAGGTCTCAGGGCCCGCACACTGCCTGGTGGCCCACTGGGCCCCGTGCCTGCTTTGGCCTTCGCACTGAATACTTTTCCCTCCTGCTGCGCTCCCCCTTTCATCACCACCATGACAGAGAGGTCTTCCTGAGACCTGGGGCTGAAGCCTGCCCCACTGTCTTCTCTCAGGATGAGAAGGAATCGGCCTGAGAGGCCGAGGAGGGAGAGGTCAGTCTGTGGCTGCAGAGCCCCTGCGCTGTCAGCGAGCACTGCATCCTCACACAACTGCAAGGACAGGTGATTGCCAAAAACCCTGAATGTCCACGGGACTGGGCCATCCCGGCAGCGAGGCTGGACCCTGGCATGGGTTTGTGTTTTGGTTTTTGGGTTTTTTGTTGTTGTTGTTATTGTTTTAAAGGCAGAATCTCTCTCTCTCTATGTAGTTCAGTCAGACCTTGAACTCATTGTGTAGCCCAGCCTGGTCTTGAACTTATGGGGCTCCTCCTGCATTAGCCCCCCAGTGCTGGGATTATGGGACGGTGCCACCACACCCAGCCCTGACATGGCATACTGAAGAGCCATGTGCCCCTGCTGGCCTCAGCAGAGAGAACGGTAGGAGCCACCCTCTCGGGATCCCCCTCCTGTCCCTCTCTCAGACAGAAGCTTTCTTTCCCTCAGTAAATACGTTCTGAAAAAGAAGAGAGAAAGTTGCTGTTTTTGTCACTATGGTCTCTTTTATTTATTTATTTTATTTATTTATTTATTTTTTTGGTCTTTTTGAGACAGGGTCTCACTATGCAGTTCAGGCTGGCCTTAAGCTCACTTTGTAGCTCAGGCTGGTCTCGAACTCACAACAATCCTCCTGCCTCGCCCTCCCAAGTGCTGGGATTACAGGCCTGCTCCATCTCACCCGGCTTGCTATGGTCTCTTTTTTATTTTATTTATAGATTTTTTGCTTGATTTTTTTTTAAGACAGTGTCTCAAAATGTGCACTTGCCTAGCATGTGTGAGCCTTAGGTTCAATCCTCAGCACTACAAAATAAAGAAATAAACAATGAGTAAGTAGCTTGCATCCCCAGTTTCAACAAAAGAAAAGAACAAAAAGCACAGCTCATCCTGAGGAGAAGGATGCAGGCATTTCCGCAGCTGGCTGCTGAGAAGCCTGGCCTCAAGCCACCTGCTCCGGAAGCCTCTGCCCTCTGCCCTGCCCTGGGCCAGAGCTGCAGCCTGGGCTTGGGCACAGTGAACTCCTGCCTCCTTGGCTGCCCAGGGGCTGCCGGTGAGCCCTGCCAGGATGGATGCCTGGCGCAGGTGAAAGCAGCGGAACCCGAGCCAGGTGTGGTGGCTCACGCCTGGTATCACAGCACAATGGGAGGCTGAGGCAGGAGGATCACTGCAAGTTCAGGCGCAGCTTGGGGGACTCTCCAAAAGTAAAAAATTATGGAAAAAAAATATATATGTATGTGTGCAAAGGCACTGGATGGTAAAAAATAGAGCAGCGCCAGTATGGACAAGATGGTGGCAGCGCTAACACTGCAGTCTGAGTCCCCAAGCCAGGTGGTCGCTGCAGGTGACGGAGGGCTGTCAGCAGAGCCAGCATGTAGCAGAAGCCTGGCCTCCTGCAGGTTGAGGCTCTGCTGCCTCCTAGGCTGGGGACCCAGGCCAGACCACAGGGGACATAGGATACTTTCCTGGCCCAGGGGACACGGAGGGGCAGCGAGGGCTCTGTGACCCTGCAGTGCATGCCAAATCCTCTCCCCAAGGCCCACCACCTGCTCCACAGCAGCCCCGAGAACTAGCAACCTCAGCCCCCCTTGGCTGGGCACAGGAAGGAAGAACAGCCGGAGGTGCAGGTCACATGCCTGGGCCTCTGTCCCCTGGGTGCCTCTTGTTCTGTTCTCAGGAAGCAGAGAACCAGAGTTCCCACTCTCACCCATCTCTGTGTCCTGCCTGTCATCTGGGAGTCATGAGCTGGGGCCCCATGCTCTTCTGAAGTCACCCAGCTTCAGGTAGCCTCAGATCCACCATCCAGGGATCCTGGACAGCTGATTTTGCACCACTGTGCCTTGGTTTCCCCAGTAAATCGGTGAATGCATGGAAAGTGTTTCAAAGAGGCCCTAGCCGGGGGTGGGGGTGCATGGCTGAGAGGCTGAGGCAGGAGGGTCGCTGTGAATTTGAGCCCAGTCTGAGCAACTTGACAAGATCCTATCTCAAAGCACAAATGGGCTGAGGCTGTAGCTCAATGAAAAGCCCTGGGTTCCGCCTGCAGGGCCCCCACAGCACACACAGGGTCCTACTGCTGCGTTGTCTGCTGCCTGTATGTGCTGCTTACTCTGCAGTTGTGGTAACCGCTCCTTCCTCGTCAGGCTAATGTGAAGATTGAATTAGATAATGCGTGCAATGCTCCATGGGCACACATGTTGGTGGCCAACATGCTGGACATTAGCATGGCATTGGTGTGGCTTCCTGGGGACAGACTGCGTGGCTCAGTGGCCCAGGCAGCCCACTTCCAAGGGCTTCAGGGACTGTGTGCCTCTGAGCTCCCTGGTTGATCATTGTCAGCTCGTTAAACCCTCTAAACCAGCTCCCTCTGGGCTGGCTTTCCCAACACACCCATCCTGGCAGCTCCTACAGGCCCAGGGCACTGGGCAAAGTGTCAGGCCGGCTACAAAATACGTTGGAACTTTATCTGACCCCTGGCTGGTGGCCCAGTCAGAAATACACTGGCTTGAACTTGCAGCTGGGCTGGAGGGGGAAGAAGGCGTTTTTTTTAAGCTGTTGAGTTTTACTAGTGAGTGCTGTTCCTGTGTATGCAACCCTGTGAGGCACCCAAGGCCTAATCCTGAGCCCTGGATTCGCAGGGAAGGGAGAGACACTTTCTCTCTAAAGTCCAGGAAGCTTGCTGCCATTGCCTTCTGCACAGCAGGGACATCCGTGCAGTGGCATCGACTGCCACACCCTAGAAAGAGCCTGTGACACTGGCAGCAGTGACAGGCACACCAGACTGGAATGCAGCCAGGGTAGAGGCGGCAGCTCTGCTGCAGTCGAGTCTCAGCCTGTCAAGTTCCCTTCCTATCCCGCTGTGCTGCATGCTGGTGGCTCTTGCAAGGGCGGTGGTCTCCTCCGGGCTGTCATAGCAGATCTTCCCCTGCACAAGGCCATTGTCTCCAAATAAAAAGGATTCTGGGGGAGACCACACCCCAGCACACTGAAATGAGCCTGTGTCCTGGGTTCCCAGCACTCAAGGACCAAAACAAGACCGGATCTGCAGCTCAGTAGCAGGGAGTGGCAGGGAACTAGCATGTTGGAGACTTCGGGTTGACCCCCCAGGCACCATAAAAATTAACTAATTAATTAAACAAAGGAAGAGAAGCACTCTGTTGTGTAGTCTGGAAAAGTTTCAGGCATTAGCTTGCATTGTTCTGGGTTTTTGTTTGTTTGTTTTCAGAACCAGGGATTGAACTGAGGCCCTTGCACTTGCCAGGCAAGTGCTTATTCTACTGAGCTATCTCCTTGACCCTGTTGTTTTGTTTAGGACAGCCTCCCTGTGTAGTCCAGCCTGGACTTGAACTTGTGGTGCCCCTCCTGCCTCAGCCTCCTGAGTGCTGGAATTGCAGCTATGAGCCTGATTTATTTTGCATTTTTTGAGAGTACCAAGATTTCCTATTACACAGGTGAGACCACACTGCTCTGTCCAGAGGCAGGAGCACGGTGCTACAGTCTGACAGATTTAGAATTCATCAGATTAGAGTTTAATAATTCCATTGATGGCAAATCATCAAAGTAGGCTAAAGGGCATGCAATCTCTCTTGCATTGCAGCCTTAAGCTGGTCCTATGAACATGCTTCCCTTCCCTTAGCGCTCTCTCTCTCTCTCTCTCTCTCTCTCTCTCTCTCTCTCTCTCTCTCTCTCCAGTACTAGGAACTGAACTCAGAACCTTGTACTTGCCAGCAAACACTTATTTTATTCTACTGAGCTATCTCCCCAGCCCTCCCTTAGCCTTCTCATCTTCAGAATTGTGAGACAATAGACTTGTACCACCTAAGCCACCAACTTTGCAATAATTTATGTCAACCATAGAAAGAAACAGAGTGATAAAATATAGATAATGGATAATGAACTGTTTTCATCACACAGCTCGGCAACAATAAGTGCATTCACATTGTTGTGACATTTTCGTTATTTCCTTATTTGAGGGTGGGGTGGGAAAGGTTCTTGATATGTAGTCAGGCTGGCCTCAAACTAGTGGTGATCCCCCTGCTCAGCCTTCCAAGTGCTGGAATCACAGGGCTGCACCACCACACCTGACATTTTTTGTTTGTTTGTTTATTCTTCTCTGGAGCAAAACCCAAGCCCATGGACGGGCTGCGGGAGCTCCCTCCACATCTGCTGCAGCTTGGCCAAGCGGCCTGTGTAGCCGCGCGTGCAGGGAGCAGGCGGAGGGGCAGCCGGTCTCCTGCTCTGAGGCTGCTGTCGCCCATATGTGGAGAAATTATTATCATCTTAGTTCACCACTTGCTGAACACTGTTCCAAGATGAAGTTAAGCACTTCTGTGGATTATGCCTTTTCTTTTTCTAAATCTCTTTTAATAATAAGTTATCAAGAAAATGTCATTAGCCCTGATTCTAGATGGGAAATGGAAGCTCAAAGAGATTAAACAACTTACTCACTTTTGGCAGCCTAGAGAATAAAACCTCTTTCTCTCTGCTTTTTTTTTTTTTTTTTTTTTTTTTGCAAAACCAGGGATTGAACTCAGGCCCTTGAGCTTGCCAGGGAAGTGCTTATCCCACTGAGCCATCTCCCTGGCCCTCGCTTTGCTTTTTGAGACAGGGTCTTGCTATCTCAGTATGCAGCCCAGGCTGGCCTTGAACTTGCAGCAATCCTCTAGCCTCACCCTCCCAAGGGCTAGGATCACACGCAGGCACCACCATGCTCCCCCCACAAAAAAAGAGAATCATAAACTACTGATTGATTGAAGCCTTTTGTGCCCACTTAGCTCCCCAAGAGAGCCGTGACACATGTTATGCCAGCCCCAGCGTCCCTCACCATGTGCTGCAGAGAGGCTTCCTGCAGAGACCGAGAATTCCAGATTCATATGTGGCTGTCCAGGCCATTTAGAAAGTGTATTTGGGGAAAGAGAAGAGAAAGCTTGCTTCATGTGACAGTTCAGGGCTGATGTACATATTTTGAACACTCAGACACACTGTGTGGGGTCTCTGTTGCCACTGTTGCTCAAGGTCCCCAAGGCTGGGGTGGTCAGTTCACCAGGGTTCCCTCAAGGTGACAAGAAGACAATGGGTGGCCTCCCATGCTGGCTGGGCTTGGAAAGTCCCTCAAGTAAGAAAATGGAGAAAGTGTCACTTAGCTCCAGCCAGGCCAGGATGTGCCACCAACAATTCCACAAGTGGGAAGCAGTGTTTTGGTCTGGAGTGAAATCCTGCTAGCAATAAATCTCCGAATCCAGGCACAGCCACCCAGCACCGCTCAGGGTGCCTCGGCCCCAGCCTTGACGATCCCAACTACCAGATCCCTGGAGTTTCGATTCCCTTGCCCTGAAGCTCCTCTGTCACCCAGGGTAGAGCCATGGCCTGGGCTGCTGGCCCTAGGGAAAGGCACACAGAGCTAAGAATAACAGGAAGAGCAGCTGCACCAAAGGGAAGAGGTGTTCACAGGGGATGGGGGGGGGATGGACTAGGTGTGGGTGTGTGCCTCTGGGAGGCTGAGACAGGAGGGTCTCACATTCAAGCCCAG
>PVKA01037764.1:0-20756 GCA_004027165.1 Ctenomys sociabilis | reverse complement strand
GGAAAAGGCACAACCAAAAAGGTGAACTACAGGCCACCCTCCCTCATGAACATAGATGCAAAAATGCTCAATAATATCCTGGCAAATAGAATACAGCAAATGGTCAAGATCATACACCATGACCAGGTAGCATTCATCCCTGGGATGCAAGAAAGGTTCAATATTCGAAAATCTATAAATGTAATACACTATATTAATAGACTAAATTTGAAAAAACCAAACGATCATCTCAATTGATGCAGAGAAAGCTTTTAACAAAGTCCAACACTCATTCATGTTCAAGGTCCTACAGAAAATTGGAATAGATGGACTCTACCTTAACTTGATTAAAGCCCTCTATGAAAACCCAAAAGCTCATGTAATCTTAAATGGGGGAAAACTGAACTCTTTTACTCTTAAATCAGGCACAAGACAAGGATGTCCTCTACCATGCCTCCTATTCAATATAGTCTTGGAATCCTTAGCATCCACCATTAGAAAAGAGGGAGAAATAAAGAGAATAAGAATAGGAAAAGAAGAAGTTAAATTATCACTATTTGCAGACAACATGATACTTTACTTGGAAGACCCCAAAAATTCCACCAAGAAACTACTAGAACTGATAGGGAAATTCAGTAACATAGCAGGATACAAAATCAATACTCAAAAGTCAATAGCATTCCTCTACACAAATAACAAGCACACTGAAAGGGAAACAATAGAAACAATACCTTTTACAATACCACCATGAAAAATGAAATACCTTGGGATTCAATTAACCAAGGAAGTCAAATATCTTTTCAAAGAAAATTACAAGAGCCTTAGAATAGAGAGTATAGAGCTTTTCAGAAAATGGAAAGACATTCCATGCTCCTGGATAGGAAGAAGCAACATCGTTATTATGGCCATACTCCCAAAATTGCTGTACAGATTTAATGCAATCCCTATTGAACTGCCACCAGCATACCTCTCAGACATACAGAAATCAATTCTTAAATTTACTTGGAACCAGAAATGACCTAGAATAGGAAAGGCAATCTTGGCCAATAAAGACAAGGCAGGAGTCATCACAGTTCCTGACTTGAAATTATCCTACAAAGCCACTGTGATAAAATCAACATGGCATTGGCAACAAAATAGAACTGAGGATCAGTGGAACAGATTAGAAGAGGCAGAGGCATCTACATTCACAGTCAGCCATCTGATCTTTGACAAAAGGGCTAAACAAGCTCACTGGAAGAAAGATAGCCTCTATAAGAAATGTTGCTAAAAAACATGGCTTTCTACTTGCCGAAAAAGTAAAACTTGACCCAACTCTATCACCATGCACTAAGCTAAAGTCAAAATGGATTAAAGATCTAAACATTAAAATAGAAACACTCAATCTCCTGGAATAGAAAGTAGGAGGCACTCTTGAAGACATAGGGGTAGGTAAAGAGTTCATGAACAAACATATATTCATGCAGGAAGCACTAGAAAGAATCAAAAACTATAATCAACTCTTCTTAAGGAGGTTCTGCATGTCAAAAGAAATTTTCAACAGAGTGAAAACACAACCCACAAATTTTGAAAAAAACCCTAACTAATAATCAATCTGACAGAGGTCTAGTGTCTAGAATATGTAAAGAACTAAGATATAACAGGGCCCTCAAATTTAAAGACCCAATTCAGAAATGGGCATCTGAGATGAATACACACTTCTCAGAAGACGAAATTAAAGAAATGAATAATTACATAAAAAAATGCTCCACATCGCTAGTCATCCAGGAAATGCAAATAAAAGCAACACTGAGATAACATCTCACTCCAGAAAGAATGGCCATCATAAGGAAACCAACCAAGAGAGGATTGTGGGGAAAAGGGAACACTTCTCCACTGCTGGTGGGAATGCAGACTGGTACAACCATTGAGGAGGTCAGTGTGGAGACTCCTCAAAAGAGTAGGACTAGAAATCCCATTCAAGCCGGCTATCCCCCTACTGGGAATTTTCCCAGAGGAACTGAAAACACTGTATCATAGTGGTATATGTGTACCTATGTTTATAGTAGCACAATGTGTGGTAGCAAAATCTTGGAAACAACCAAGATGTCCATCACATGAGGAATGGTTGGAAAAGATGTGATATTTCTATATAATGGAGTATTACTCAGCTATTAAGAATGACAACCTTGAAGCATTTATACTGAAGTGGATGCCCTTTGAACATATACTCATAAGTGAAATAAACTAGACACACATGTAAATATCATATAGTCTCCCTAGTATAAGAAGTGAAAATCAGAAATACAAATGGAAACGTACAACAACAACTAAAATTAATTGAGTCATATAAGACAAAGTGAATGGCATATGCTGTAGGATACTAATCAGCTTTTCTTCTGCGTGGTTAACAACCTAAGTTCACAGATCAAAGTTGGAGAAATAGAAGAGCCACAAGGCCAGCCAACATTTTGGCCCTAGCCTTTCAAGGTCAGTGAAGACTCAGGACATATGAGAACCTGTACTGCAACATCATGAAAGTCAGTTGAGTTCCAAACTTTCTGAACAAGGAAATTATGGAGCCACAGAGGAAAGAGACCAAAGTTCTATAGTGTGCCTGGGGAGAGTCACATGGAAAGAAAAGTTTCTCTCAGGCTCTCACAGAGAGCAAACTGGTCAAACATTGGCCGTGACTCATCCACATGGATAACACAGACAAAGGATCTACATATAAGGTACAGGACTACAAGATAAACCCTGAGGGGACTTCACTGACCTCATAAGAAACATAAAGTACATATGTTGGTATATAAGTCTTGCTCTATCTAGGTCTTAACTATCCAGCAGAAAAGTATAAAAATGAAGTATACACTGCGGGAACATAATAGTAAGTTGAGCTGTAAATGGCTATGGTTGACAACTTCCTCGGATAACTCACTATAGTTGTGGAATGCTAGATTGTGTTGGATTGTGCTGTCAAGTTCAAGCACCTAAGTTAGTTGAATGACAATGGAGTGCCCATCTTTGACAGGTGTAGACAAAGGAAGGGGTGTAGAAAGAAAAAATCATGATGTGTGTGTATAGACAGTACAGTTGGGATAGATAACGCTGTGCTTCTACATAATCCTATGAGAGCCATGATTTGCACTAATGGTGGTTGGACAGGATATTATGTTGACTTCTAGTACTATGGACAGTCACTGGGAAAATAAAGTATTAGTTATTGAATCTTTGATGTAATTCAGGTATAAAAAATAGGATACACAAACAACTATACTCTCTTAATTTACTGGTAAGAGACATATGGTATAATAATGTCTGTAAGTATAATATCATGTATGCACCTTCTATGATACTAACTCATTATGAAAACAGTTTTCCTTGTATTAATTTATCAAATCCATCTTGCCAAGGTATCTTGAAACTGTCTCATTGATATTTGTACTTCATAAAAAATTAAATTATAATATAAATTGTAATTAAAAATAATTATTTCAGAGTTTTGGGGCTCAAATATGTGAATATTAGTTTCTGCTACATGTAGTGCTAAAAGTAATACTTTGCCCAGAAGTGACTGGAAGACATATTATTATTACTAAACCAATTAATTCAATGGATTTGATTAAGAAAAACAGAAACAGTTACTTTCAGGAACCCTATCCCTCGAGTTATTAAACTTCAATGAGGCTTGTGGAGTGCAAACTCCCTCATATGAATATTTTCTTCACCATTTTTTTTCTCTTGCTAGTTAGTTGCCAATAGAAACATATGCCTAAAGGACTTAGTCTTTGAGTTCATTTCTATACTTCTTTCATTTTAAGTCTTAAAAGAAGAGTTTTGGCATTTTTCCCCTGATTAATTTCCAAAATAGCAATGAGAGTTCACTATATATTCAACTCTTAATAATTTCCTTCTAAATCCATGAAAGAACAATTGTGTCTAGTAGAAATGATCCACAAATATAAAATTTTCTTAACCTTTTTAATTCTTAAAGTATGTCTTATTGCCACAAGATGAGTGTGTTGAACTGAATCATTTTGTGTTGGCAATATTTTCCTTTTTAGTCAGTGTCACTATTGCAGACTTAAATAGGACATATTTAATACCAAACTTTATACTGTGGTCTATTGAAGTGTACTTTGTCTCCTTCATCTACACTACCTTGTACCTTGAACTCAACTTTAGACCTTTATCTGCACTGATGCCAAACAGTCTAAAATCAGCATATGTATACACAAAAGGCTAGTCTGGATGAATTTCTATCCATCTAACTCTTACATATTAAATGGGAGCCAAAAATATGGAGAGAAAGCCAATAGAGGACTTCACCAAATTTTTCATATCGCTAAAAATTTTTAGTATAATCTTAATAACCTACAGTCTTCGAATGGTTTTTCCTTATTTTAAATTTTCCTACAATGAATAAAAAAAACTACAAATGAACTTCTACTTAGGAAGTTATTCATCATGATTCCAATAGACTTATGCTGTCTTTACACTTCAAAGACATACACCAGAAATCAATAGAATTTTGCATGCAACATTTGGAATTCCCAGACCATATCACAGAGATATCAGGGTTGGAGGGTCATGCCATCTGTCTGTCCTGAGCCATCATCAAATACAGGTGAAGGGAACCCAGCGATATTTGGATAAAATAAGAAAAAGTCACAGAAACATGCTTATCTTCATTTCAGTTCCCTGCTTTTAAGGTCAGGAAGCTTCAAAGGAAACACAAGAAGGCATAAACCTATGCAAAACAAAATGATGAGACATCCTAGTCAAACCTCTCCACACTCAAATCAGCAAGGTAGACTGGAGAAATTATTTAATATGAGCATGTTTTGCATTTTATTTCTCTCTCCCTCCACCATTTCTTGCTGCTTTTCAGTGACAATATTCTCATCATTTTTGAGAAGGCATAAAAAATATGTCACCTTATGCCATTTATCAGAATATGGATAAAAACACTACTCCAGTAAGATCTGGACCAAAAATCAAACCTGCTATGTAGGATGTTGACAACAGTTGATTCAAGACCTTAGGCTGAAGCCACAGCCTGTCTTCATTCACAGGCTTTGAGGTTACAACTTCCCATCCCCAAGCCCTGAATCATGAGAAGTAAAGTCAAGATTCAGAGAAAGTTCCAATCAAGTTATGAGCAACACTGCTGAGGTAGAACTGAAAAAGAAACAAGTCACAAGCTTGACCTATAGGATCTCTTATGAATAAAACTGGAAAATAGAAATCACATAAAGGAGTAAATGTTCTTTGAGAAATTTCACTGTGCCCATCTGATTTGTGACTCAAACAGAATTGTGTACCACAAAATGAGCAGTTTGTCATTTCAAGGGTGAGTACAAAAACTAGAAAAGTAGCAGGAATGGGAGTAGCTTCTTAGCAAAGTTCAAGAATTCTCACACTACTACATGCACCGCTTCTAAAGACATGCAAGGAGTGAGTTGAGAGCTCTCACTCTCCAAAAACCTATTTATTTATCAGTACCACAGCACACACTGAAAAATATATTCTACCAAGCAAATATTCTACTAGGAAGTATTTTACATTTTAATTTTCTTTAGAGGAGAAATTTGGAAGGGAGCATCATGTCCAAACAGCTTATATCACTCACCACAGATAGATGGGTTGTAAAAATGATTCTAATTTTCCACTCTTCCTGTACTCACACGTATTGCCATTAGAGATAATCAAAAAGAATGGAAACTACGTTCCTTGTTTTTGTATCTGAGCTGGCTGTGTGAGATATTCTGATACTCAAATGCAAATCCAACATGGCACACCTCATTGAGGCCCCATACAGCCATAGAGGTCTCCATCCTCTTAGAGTTCTTCCATGCTCTGAAGACTGGAGATGAGATCCATTAGTGAGGTCACCTTTAGATTTAAGAGCAAAAATAAATGCTTGCAGTTACATGCCATGATTTCATGGTTGTTATTTAAGCAGCATTATTATGACTAGATGTTTGATACAATCATCTGGAACACTGATGATAAAATTGCATTCAGTATACCTTAATCCAACAATAGAGGTACAGACCAGACCCTACACGAAGGATCAAATCTGGAAATGTTCTAGGTCAGCCCATACAAATATTACTTTCGCATATTTTTTACCTTACAATGGTATATCCCTAGAGGTAGGCTATACTATCCTCCTTCTTGTAGTACTTTCCTCTTTTACGTGCATAACTCATCCTTATGACTCAGGAGAGACACTAGCACCTCCAGGAGACTGAACTCAGACTCACAGGCTGGTGTGCATCTTCCTCCTCTAGGCTTCCTGAGCACATGTCCCTCTTCTCTGTTCTCAGTAACGAAGCAAGCAGAAGCAGTGCGAGCACTTGATGTCCCCCATTGCTTCAGCCCACTTCTACTCAGCTTACACAGTAACCATCCCTTAGAATTAGGTGTTAATAAGGATTTGGCTTTATGAACAAGTCACCAATTTAGTAATAATTACAAGATCTTCCTTTACTTGATCATGCATTCTGCACACTTAGTCACAACTAAATGAGCTTAACTTCTTGGAAGAGCTTTTTGTTGTTGTTCTCATATACAATTACAATGTGGCTTTGTTCTGTGAATTTGTATTCATATTTCTTTTTACCTAATACTGTATAAAGTCCATGCAAGCAAGGATCCTTTCCTTATTTTCTCATCCAAGCATGTATAACACTTAATGCAATGAAAACTAGGCAGAGAGAAGGCACACAATCATGATCTCTGAACGAGCATACCAGTATGCCCCTTCATTCCCCCATCTTAGCACATTTTAGAAGACTGAATTTTCTGTCTTGATCTTGCCATGGGTGTTATGTTTCTAAATGGTAATGGAAATGTATCACATAGTACCTTGTAAGCCTAGAACAAGACTTAACTTCAGATAAGTATAATAGTTAAAATTTATGTAACAAATATTTGTACCATTTTATACTGAGACAATCATTTAGTTATCAAGTAAACTATAAATATGGAATATTTTCTCATTTTACAGGTTTGAAAAATGAGGCAATGGAAACTTTACAAATATTTATTAAACTGTACCACATGCTCTAGCAGCAGACATAAGGAAAAATGAGTGTCTACAATTGTGAGCCTTCTTTTCCAATAAAGTCGAAAATCCTGTGATATAGTTTGTATCTAGTTGTTCCCTTAAAGCCTCATATAAATCATTGGGCAGTCACTCTTGAGGAGCCATGCAGGGCTCAAGGGGTGGGGGCAGAGAACCAGGGCAGAACTTGAGGGGCATGAACTGTTAAATTGACAGCCTATGCTTCCCTACCCTCCCACTAGGCCTGGTGGCCTCTCTTGGAGTGGATCACCCTAGACACCAGGGAGCCCTAGCCTCTCTTCCAGATCCTGTAGCATGATACATCAGTATCTTGAGTTCTTACTATGTAATTCAGGGTGCTTTAAACTAGGAAACCTCCAGTAACTGTGAGCTACATAAGCCTTTCCTTCCCTAACCTTGAGTGTTGGATATTTGTCCCAGCAATGAGAAAAGAGTAACTAAGAATTTGGTACCAGAGAACTGAGGCAGTTGATGTGGCTATACCTGACATTGTGGGTTACAAGCTTTTTGGAATGGCTTATGGGAAGAAATAAAAAACTCTTGGAGATGTCATAGATAAGAAAAGCACTGGAACAGTTTTGGGTGTTCTATAGGGGAGATTCTGGTCAAAGCTCAGACCAGAAGACTGATAGAAAATTTGCCTGTAAAGACCAGGCTGGGGAGGTATCTGCTAGGAAGAAGGACAGTATTGGTCCTTGGATTCTAGATCATTTGTGTTTTGGCTTGGGAAAAAGTTAGTCTCAATTTTGCCCATGTACAGAGACTTTGCCTGACAGTGAGATTAAACATGGTAGACTAACTAATTTTTTAAAGGAAATCTCAAAGCAGTCAAATATTGGGTCAGTGGCATGGTTATTGTTTGCGGCTCTTAGTCAGATTTATGTTGAAGATGAAAATCAAAGAACCCAGAAGAATCATCTGAAATGTGAGTTTGGCCAAAAAGAAAGTTCCAATAAAACTGTGAGCTGAGAGGATCTCCATTGCTGAGAAGGAATAGTAGAGTAGAGCAGATGTCCTGAGGGCATCACAGGTGGTGGCAGGTTCTCATCCTTTGCAGCCTCAGAATAACAAGTGTGAGACACTTTGCTTTGAGGAGAAAGCTGAGGAGCCCTATGTTCCAGAATGGAGGCAGTGCCCACACCAGTTTCCAGAATGGAAGTGGCAACCACACAGGATTACAGAATGGCGCCAGCATAGAGAATTTGTTTCTCAGAATCAGGGTCAGTGTGCTCAGAAATTCATACACTCGACCTCTACAGCCAAGACAGAGGAAACATGGCTACTGTTCCAGTTGGTAGGAGACCTTGGCATCATCCACATGGAGCTGGTTTTAGGCACATGAAGAATGCAAGAGAACCGAGGTTAAGAAGGCTTCCACCCAGATTTCAGAAGAAGGCCTCGGAAGCCAGGCAGTATGCCCCTGACAAGGCAGAGTGTGAAGCTGTGAGTGAGAAGCCTATTCAGAGGAAACCCCAGAAGTGTGGAAAAGCCAGGAATGTGGATCATCTAAGGGAAACTGTGAAGAGGATGCAAAGCCAGCCTAAGAGAGAAGCAGTGGAAAGTACCACCAAGGATGCCATAGGGACAGAACCACAGAAGTTCACAATTTACCACAGACTGATTCTCATGTTCCATGAGGACCTGTAGGACTTAATGTTTATCCTGTTGGATTTTTGCCCCAATGGCTTGTATCCTTCTGTGTATACCTTTTGGAATGGCAATGTTTATCTTGTGCCTGTGAATGTTGGAGGTATTTAACATCATTTGTACAAGGGTTCACAGTTGAGAGTTTGCCTTGGATCTTGGAGGAGACTTGGGACTTGGTCTTTTCAGCAACGTTGAAATTGTTGGGACTTTGTAACTCTTAGGGATGGACTAAAGTGCCTTTTGCAGAAAGGGATGTACATGAGACTTTGGGGACCCAGGGGTGGAATGTTATGGTTTGTATCTAGTTGTCCCCTTAAAACCTCATGTAAATCATAGGGCGGTCACACTTGAGTTGTGTGTGGCTCAAGGGGTGGGGCCAGAGGACCAGGACAGTACTTGAGTGGCAGGGCCAGAGAGACATGAACCGTTAAACTGACAGCCTGTGCCTCCTTACCCCACCTCAGGCTTGGTAGTCTCTCTCGAGTGAATCATCCTGAACACCATGGAGCCCCAGCCTCTCTTCCAGACCCTGTAGAACAGTACAGCAGTATCTTAAGGTCTTGCTATGTAATTCAGGTTTCTTTAAACTAAGAAACCTCCAGTAATTGTGAACTAAATAAACCTTTCCTTCCCTAAGCTTGAGTGTCAATTATTTGTCCCAACAATCATAGAAAAGTAAATAAAACACCTTGCCCCATCCTTCTCTAGACTTATGTAGTGTAAAGTAATCTTACAGTTCTCATATTTAACTAAGTTATGTTTGCCAAAGATCACTCTGTGCTCCTTATACCTGATCCCATAACAATGCTTAACTACTGTTTGTTTCCTCATTGAATTCATCTATTTAAGTGAATCAGTCACTCCAGTGTTTTGAGTGTGTTTTTTTTTCTTCTATCACTTCAAGATCAGTTCATTCAACATCTGCACCCAAACTGGTACAGAGTGTTTATCAGTGAAAAAATCAGGCATGAACAGTATGTATCACTAAAAAACATCACTTCTTAGTATCTCAATAATACACCTCAAAAGCAATTTTTCCACCATGTGTTTTACGTTGTATTTTTCTCCTTAGTATATGCAGAAAAGTAAAACAGTCTATCAATGTACAATTCTATTATATGGCTCACAGTGTCTATGGGAAAGGGAATTCGGTAGAGTTGGTCTCAAATGAGGACACGAGGATCTATGGGTGATCAAATCTCTCCTCTAAAGTGGTGATATATTTTCTTATAATATATGCAACCCCCCGTAGCATATTTGGACTACTTATAATGATAAATCCAGGGGAATTCTTATTTGTTATCCCACATTATTTAGGGCATAATGATAAATAATGTCTCTACATACTCATCATGGGTACAACAATTTTTCAAATATGTGGATCCATAGATGTAGAGGGCTGATTGTACATAGTTCTATCACAGTTTTAGTGTTGTGTGCATGGGTTTGATTTTTGGATTTAAAACTCCTGAGAACAATGGTTAAAGCTATACATCCAACTTTCCTCACTAACCTGTACTTAAGAATGACCAAAAAAAAAAAAAAAAAGAGAGAGAGAGAGTTGTATTGATCATCTTTTTTTTTCTTTTTTGTCTGTTCTTTTCTTTTATTACCATTTTTTAAAAAACATTTACTTCAGGGAGAGAATAGTAATAACTGATATGACATTAGAAGCAGTGTGCATTTAGAAGAACAGAATGATAGGTATTCCAAGCATTGTTTTATTATTACATATTGCTGTACTCAAAGCAATTGCTTCGTTTTGATTACTTCTTTGACCTGGATAATGGTGATGGTGATGGTGATGGTGATGATACAAGGTTAGCTTAATGTACCGTCCTGGTAGGGAGTTACTATAAGATAGAAGAAAAACACTATTAAATGTGATGTCATAAATTAGAGAGTTGGAAACAAACCAACATTTTGTGGAGATAATCATTACTTTTGCAGAATGTGCTGTTTTTACAAAGTCCCTTGATCAATATGACTTTTGCTCCATCCTCTGTCTGCTGGTTCATTATCAGAACTCGTTTCAAATTCACTCCATCATGACCAGATCACGAAGAATACTAGAGACCTCAGGAACCAATTAAAGCTGAATTCACCTCCTCCTGACCATCCCACAGCAGCTGTTCCCAGAGAAAGCTGGACAGGACTCAAAGCAAAGCTGCTTTGGAACAGAGTCACCTGGAACTCATAGACTCGGTCCGCGTCTATGCTGCCAGAGGCTCTGGCATCTCTCTCAGCTGTGATTTCATTTAGCCTGAATGTGGTGCTGTGCCGGGTGCTGAGGGTAATTTAGAGCATCGATTAGACATGGTTTGTATCCTCAGGAATCTTACAATTTAATGGAGGAAATAAGATCAACACACAGTCAATTAAGTGAAAGTAGATACACATGTACACATAAAAATATTGATTTAACTTTAGGAAAAGGAGGACAAGGATTTAGATGCTAATCAGGAGAGTCTTACAGATCAGCCTTTACGTGAGTCTAATGGAAGGAAAGTTCCTCTGTTGTCTAGGAAGAGAATCTCAGGGGCAGGGAGTTTCTTCTCTCCTTCCCTCCCTCCTTCCCTGCCTCTCTCCCCTCTCCCTACCTCAGTCTTCCTCCCTCCTTCCTTTCCCTCCTTCCCTTTTTTCTTTCCTCCCTCTTTTTTGTTCCTTCCCTTTCTCTTCTTTCCTTGTCTTTTTCCTTCCTCTGTTCTGTCCGTTCTCCTTCCCTAATTCCCTCCTTTCCTTCTATCCATCATTGTTTTCACTGCCCTGCGGCAGCAGAAGGCACTCTGCTCAGAAAGTGACTTGTCTGTCACTGGATGATGCTTTGGAGATATTTAACCTTGGTCTTCTGACAATGTGAGATTACCCATTTGAAATGAATTATTTTCTTTATTTTTAGTTCTTTATTGATAAAATAAATTTAAAATGACCTATCTCTTTCATTAAAAATATACTAGGATTTTGACAAAGATGTTTATATGCCCTATTTTTATACAGTTCATACATGGGGAATTGCACCTAATATTTACTATCTGAATGCCTGTTTTCCTACATAATTTATTGTCAGTATCTGTCACTTGGCTTTAGGGTTAGGATAGTTTCATCAGAAGGGGTTGTCTCGGTTTTGTAGGATCACTGTAGTTCCCTGGGCAATCCCAGGAACATCGTCCAAACAGGTCTGCGCAATCATCTGTTACATTCCTATACTTCTCACACCTTGTTGGAACAACATTGTTTCATTGAACAAACAAAACATTCCACTAAACAAACAACACAGTTCAAATCTTGTCTCCAGCATCTGATGAGTGACAGTTGGGAACAGCTCCTTCTCCCTCTCTTCCTCCCGCAGCTGTCCCTCCTGCTCCTCCTTCTCCTCCTCCTCCTCCGCCTTCCTTTTGTTCCCAACATTTATGTCGTTAAAATTCTGTCTCTCTCCCTCTTTTCAGTGTAACCAAAGTCCCTCTACACACACTGTGGGGGTGGGGGGCTTGGGGCGGGGAAACACAGATGGTATCGTTTGCAAAAGGAAAGCTGAGAAATTACACATATATCTTTCAGTTTTGTGGCAAAACTGATGCCAAGATTCTTGTTTGGAGCGTGCACTGCAATACGGGCGCGCGGGTACACCGCAAGGGTGAAGCTGGCCCAGGGAGGGCGGTGCAATGAATCTCTGGGGGCTGATCCAAACACAAAGCGTGCGAGCTATTACGCTTTGGCAGCTATTTTATTTTTCCCGTATGGAGTTTTAGACCTGTCTTGTACACTGAGATAGGTTTCATCTGGTTGGAACTTGTGTCGGATTTAAACTTCCTTCAGATCTTTGGAGGTGGAGGAGGAAAAAAAAACATAAAAATAAACTTAGCATAGCTCATAGAACACTGAAATAATGCTGGGGGTGGGAGGGGGCAGTAATTGTGCCCAGATAATGTTGTCATACTTTGTAAAGCCTTTAATGCTGGAATTTATTTATTAATGATGCATGGGTTATTACCCACCATCTGTCTTGCGTTAGCAGTGGGCTGTTTCAGATTATGGTAATGTGTTCCTGATTTGAGTTGTGTTGAAAGCCAGAACAAGACTTCTCATGTGCAGTCCTCTTTGAGGCCTGCTGTTTTCAATTCCTCTTCACAGAAAGGGTTTTTATTTGATTTGTTATGGTTTTTTTTTCTTCTATTGCCAAAACAGCTGCAAGCCTGGAAGGGAATAAGACACAGAACCACATCAAACTTCTTAGCTTAAAAAAAAAAAAAATTAAAGAAAGAAAGGAGGGGAAAACGTTCCAGGAACCAAAAAAGAAAAGAAAAGGACGTAGGAGACAAACTGGAAAGGAGGAGAGAGGGAGAAAGCACATGAAAGGGAGGCTTATTTGACTGCCCTTCATAGCACGAGCACACTGACATGTTGCGATGTATTATAGACAGGCGGACAAAGTACTTAACCAACTGTGCCTATCCATGCTAAACCAAGTGGTTGCTTCAACATAGTTTTAACAGGCTTTCTGTTAGAACAACCAATAAATAAAAGTGTCCAATTAACTAGTCCTCTCTAATCATTCTCACAAGCACACAATTCTTTTTTAAACCGTTATTTTTTTAACCAGCTGAATAAATTTGAATTTTTGCATAAGTGTGAGAAGGATATAGGGAAGAGGCAAGTGTCTCCTACCTGTCATGGACTTTGACCCTCGCTGAAGTTCTTCGTGTTTCTAGACTTCTTTGTATTAACTGCCCAGAGCTCAAAGCAGCACAGGTGGTCCAACTCTGCTTGTCCTGAACAACACAGTAGCCACAAGCTAATGAGGCTGTTGGGGACTTGAAAGGAGGCCAGAGGGACTACATAAATTTTTAATTTTAATTTAAATCGGACAGCTCCATGAGGCTAATGGTGGCTGTCTTAGACAGTACAGTTCTGGAATTAACTAAAAAAGGATAAAACTGTTCTTCCTTCTGTTACAAATTAAAGTGATGGTTTTGGCTTACTTTTAGCCTAAAGAGTAAGTATGAAATATTCTTCTTTCTCTTGATGTATTATTCAAAATTAGTAGTAGTTAGGGTTTCTCTTGAACTTCCTTCTTGAAACAAATTCTTAAATGCTTCTGTCTGCTGAAGTAGGATTTGCAAGGAAACAGCATATTTGGATGAGAAAAAAATGAAACAAAAAGACATACACTTCTCAAATGATAATGAATCTTCTTGTACTAAAGGTGTTCGAGTATATACCTTCTCATACTAAAAATATTTAATTAGCTACAATTCTCTCAGTTCATATTATACATAGTCTAATTATTGCTACACTATGGTTTGGTGCAGGCAAAAGTCCTAACCATGTGAACTGATGAGTTCATAAAGGCTAACCACCCATAGTTAATCATTTTTTTAAAAAATTGTTTTTCTTACAAATAATAAACATATCAGAGGGATTTTTAAAGTCTTTTTCATGGCTTTTTTCATTGATGAAGAGGCTGTAGAAAAATGATGAGATAAAGAGATGTAGCAAGGACAAGACAGCTGTTCACCATTCTCTGATAAAGTAGTTCCCTGGGACAGGCACTTAGACTCTCCCTTTCTTATGGTTTTTGTGTATTTGTCCCCAAAAGCCTCATGCAGTCATTGAGGTGCAGTTCTACAGTTCGTGCTTAATTCATGATCCAATGGGTCTGGGTACTTCTGGAATCCTGGGTGTGGATGCTACCCCCATCCTGGGACTGACAGCCTGAATATAACACAAGAGAGACACACTTGCTCTCTGTTGCCATTATTTCTGCTACTCCTCCCTTTGCTCTTGCTATTTTATAGCCTATGCCACCATGAACTGCTGCCCTCTTCCATGTGCTAGTCTGCTGGGGAGCCAGCTGAGTATGGACTGAGACCTCCCGTAACAGTGAGCTAAATAATTCTTTCTTTCTTACATTTGAAATGTTGGGTATTTGTCCCAGCAGAGAAAAGTAGCTGAGACACTCTTAAAGCTTCTCTTAAAATTTGTGGGGTTGAATAACTAAGTTATAGAAAGTGAATTACAAATGAAAACAAGTCATTCCACATCCATAACTGATATTAATATGATTTCTGCATGTTTCTCTCCTCTTTGGCATGTCAAGTACAGGAAATTCATTACAGAACCAGAGGCTATAGAAGAACATGGCAATGAGATGAAATGGGGCTGCTTCTCTGAGTACCAAGGAATAGAGCTACGTAAGAAAAATTGGGCTGTGAAAAAAAGAAATCTTTGTTGTGCTCAAAGTCATGGAGATTTTCAGATTTTTGTATGTTGCCTTTTCATTTTCTGTCATTTAGATAGGGGCTCACTATATACTCCAGGCTGGCCTTAAACCCACTATGTACCCCAGGCTGTCCTTGAACACACAGTGATCCTTCTGCCTTGGCCTCCTGAGTGCTTGAAATGTAGGTGGGTGCCACAATGTCCAGCCTATGAAGAATTTTTTAAAATATAAACTAACACATTGTACACTACTATGAAATGAATAGCCTGAATAAGCTAATGCTTCACTGTGTTACCTATACGTTGAGTGCTCCCTTTTTTAGCTGTTGTTTGGAATCTTATTTATAATAGTATAGAGTTATCCATATTCAAAGAGAAGAACTTACACTATCTGGGTAAGTAAAAACTTATACATAAAATGCAAGGCCAAGTTTTTGCTATGTTTACTGAAATACAGGATTGCCACACAAGTTACACTTTTAGTTAAAACATTCTTTTTATGAGATAATGCCAAAGTGGAACCCAAACATATGGCTGAGTGGGATGGACCCTTTAACAACATTCCTCCTTGGCTATAAAAATAGTTGCTATTTTCTTCTGAGGCACTGGAACTTTTTTTCCTCCATCTCTTCATCATGCTCTTCTTTTATGTCCCCTGACCTTTCAATGTTTTGTCCTTATAACCTCCTCCTGCCTAGATATTTTTTCTCAATCCATCCTACTCGGATTGAAATTTTCCCTGGTTTGTTTGCTGGGCTTTGTATTCTCCACTTTCTTCAGTCCTATTTCTATGTGCTGAGTCTGTATATCCTACCTAGGCTCTCACAGATGTAAATTCTTGATATATCATAACCACAGCTCAAAGCCTGAATCTATGACTCTTCATCTGAAGTAATGAGAAGAACAATCAACAGAATATTGCTAAGCAGTGTATGGACTATATCATATCTTGAAGCCTTATCTCCCATGGTTGTACTTAATGGAAGTAAATTGAAAAAGCAAAGCTTTATGTGGCCACAGGTAGTGGACAAGTGTCCTGACAAGAAGAATCACAGGAGAGCTTGTTCATTCTCATGAGGATGCTATTTGACCACATAACCAAATGGTAGTCTCCTATGAGTTACAGAACTCCACAGAAAAATCTACCTTTTTTGGATCAGAATCTTGGACTTACCACCCTTCAAACTTGAGACAAATTTCTGTTATTTCACCTTATAGCTCATGGTACTTTGTAATGGAAGACTAAAATAGCATATGATTAAATCAGCTAAAGACAAAATCTAACTGGAGTTTGCTGATAAGCTATACGTACACTTCATTCCAATCAAGATGAACAGGTTTTGTTGCCCATCATAGACTTCTAGTTCTACAATATTGCAGATATATTACCTTTGCTTGGGGGATAGCCTCATATTCTAGAAATGGTGTTGACCCTATTTTCATATTAATGTTAATTTTAAAATGTAGTATTTAAATTCAGCTTAATTCATTAAATTTTAGCAAATATATCATAATCAGACTGATATCACTGACATAAGAATTTGATGAAGGATGGAAATTACCTCAGTTGTTTTTGGCTAATGATACTATGAGTGCATGCTATCATCAATCAATCTATTGATGAAGAGAGCCTGTAATATATTGAAGATTTCTTACAAGTCAGAATTTAGCTCTCAGGAATTAGCTCCCAAAGCTTACTGTGGTAGCCATGATCTACAATAATATTCATGTGTATACTAAATTAACAGAACAAAGATAAGCAAGATAGTCATCCAGACCCAGTATAAAGAAGTGCATTATGTCAACCAATGAAATGACTTGGAAAAATGTAGAGGGGAAACATTTGTTATGTTCTTATGTAATGTTACAAAAATGTGTTATGATCACGAAAGAGCAGTTTGTTGGAATAAAAACTAAATTTAAAGATCAAACATTTAAAGTCTGGAAAGACCAACTAGTTAAAATTTTTAAACCTTATTTCTATGTATCAAACAATAATACCCACTGAGCAGATGGAGGCAAGAAACTTTAGGCATCTATGGAAAAGTAATATAAAGCAGGAGGCTGGAGGCAAGCTATCTCTTAAAGGATATTGGCATATCAGTGGCATAAAATCATGTATTATGCTTCCAATTTAGTGACATTTTTACATGTACAGAATAAATTACTAAGAAAGTACCTTGAATTACTTTCACGATCAAACTATTATAGAACACATATTTAGACAACATTTTTATCATTTTAAAGGCTCCATTTTTAATATTATCAAAATGCTAAAAAGCCTGCAAAATCCCATAATTAGCTAAATATAGAAAGGAGTCAGAGATAAGTTTCATGAATTTTAAACTAAAAATGTCAAAATACAAACCCCAAAGTAAATGTTCCCATAAGGACGGTTTTATCTACATCAGAAGCTTAAGCTTTTGTTTTACTTATTGGAAATGAGAAATATAGAATCAAAGGAAAAAATTCAGACCAACCGATGTTTCATAACCCCAATGTATTTAGAAAACAAGTATGAAGTATATAGCGTTCTTGAGCAGTGGTTGGCCACCCTGATCTTTCTATTGTCTGAACTTTCTTCAGCCTTCTTCTCTGTTTCACAGGGAAGTTGACTCATGCAGGCTGTGTATCCTATCAATGTTTCTCTCCCTCAGACTTTTCCTCCCCTCTTCCTCCTCCTTCTTCACCTCCTTTTTCTTTTTCTTCTCCTTCTCTTCCTCTCTCCCCCTTCTTTTTCCCTCTCCCTTTCACCTTCAGCAACCTCTATATAGTAACCCAGTGCATTCCATATTCTCTGTCCCACATGGTAAATCCTGTCACAGTTTCATTTATTTCTGGACCCTTCAAGCCAGAACCCCTGGTTAACTTATCTTTAATCCTCTAACAAGGGATCCTGTCAGCTACTTATTGTTCAATGTCTGCGTTTTCTCACCATCTCCTATAGTCCTCCCTAAGTCAACACTCCCTTGAATTAAATTTCCCTGTTAAATTATTTTTTGATCTGATTAGACCTTGACTGATGAATTAACTATATTTTCTTTATGATTAAAAATTTTCCTTCTGTTTATTATCACACAGTGACAGATATAAAGATGTACTGAAAATATAGAAGAAAGCATAATGAGAACCATTACAATATGTAATAGCCCTTCAACCACTTTTTGTTGGCCACCCACGTTCTGCTTTTGCCAGGTACCAAGAGAGGGAGAAATCTGAGAGGGAGAGATCTCTGTGTTAGAGATGTCCTCCTGTTTCACCAGCAAAAGATGACGGTAAGCATCTGTGTTCACTTTGGTCCTGGATATGTTACTACCAAAGCAAGAACTAAGTCAAGAGAATGTAAAAATACAAAAAAGTAAAATATGTGATATATTATAGTAGATGGGAGAAGTTTCACAAGATGTTATCATCTTTATGCACAACCCAAGGAAATGGCATTGTAGAAATATCAAAAGAACTGACCAAGCACCAATGCACCTCTGTGTATCATCCTCTGCTGTGAATGCTTTAATACAGCACAAGCCTGAATGCTTCATTCAGTCATCTCTGATATTGTCTGTTGTCATCTTTCTTATGCATTTTAATCTGCCTTTTCCTGTTTTTGGTGTCAACTGTTTATTTCATGCAATGATTTTAATACAAATACAAGACCTATTAGTTTCATAGTGATAAAGTTAATAACTCCCATAACTTCCTGTTGCAAGTTCTTCAATCATGGATGCTAACAAAACGTAAATTCAAGTGGATCAACACTGGGGCACCAAGAACTGTCACTCTTTGCAGGTGGGAATGTCAAATGGTACCTCCACAGCAGAAGACAGCTTCTTTCAAAGTTAAACATACTCTTACTGGAGGACCTAGTGACTGAGCTCGATGATATTTACCAAATGAGTTAAAAACTGCATTTCAAAAAAAATCTGTGCACATGCAATTGTAGTAGCCTTATTCACAGTGCTATGTAAGTCAAACTTGAAAGCAACCAAGATATCCTTCAGTGGATAAAAGGATAAATAAGCTGTGCTGAATCTAGATAATAGGTTGTTATTCAGCATTAAAAATAAGTGAGCTACCAAGCCAAAGGAAAAACATGGATGAACCTTCACTGCATACTAATAAATGAAGAAGCCAGTCTGAAAAAGGCTATAGATTACGAGATTGCAATCACATGACTTTCCAGGAAAGGCAAGACTGCAAACAGTAAAATGAACAATGGCTACCAGGAAGGTGGGCACTGGAAGGAATGAAGTGTGGAGAAATTCTTAAGGTAGCAAACTGAGTCTATGCACTTACACGTGGACCATTGTTATGAGATAGGAATTAAGCTCCTTAATTCTGATTTGCCTAGCTTTATGAAGTAGCATCTTAGAATTACATAGTTACCATTCACTGCCTGGGTGATTGTCTGGCAGAGGCCCCTCCGTACCTGAAGTGGTTTGTAAGAATCACAAGGATGTGCCTTGGGGCAGGGGTGCCACCGTGCTGCAGGACCGAACCTGGATCCTAAGCTCGAGTCAAGAGCTCACTCTGAGCACTCTTTTCAAAAGCTTTTCATTCTCTGTTATTCATCACCTACGTGCTCCTCTGGTATCCACAGACTGGGTTACACTAAATGTAGTCTGTCTGACATCAAAATGGTGCCTCCCACACAATGGAGGCTGGGTACAGTTTTCATGAACTGGTGCTTTGGCTGTCTGCCTGCCGCCGTTCCTGCACAGCTGTCCTCTCTCACTTGTATTTTACCGTTGCCTGTACAGTGCTCTGGTGAATCACACAAAGTGACTATTTTATGCTTATTAGTACTTCCTGAAAAGCCAGATCCTTTTTAAATAAATATGAATATTTAATGATGCTACAGGATTGCCTTCAAATTTCAAGGTACATTTTAAGTACTAAAAGCCACAAACTAAGTAAATAAACCCCCCTGATTTTATAGATTTTTTTAAAAATCTGGATTATTTTTCTGCTTTTGTCACATGATAACAATTTATACATTGATTTAATATTTTTATTTTTTATTTTATTTGTATTTATTTTTATTTAATTTTAATGGGAATTCAATCCTTAGATTGTATGTAAAGGTATTGCTAGCTGGCATGTACAAGAAATATGCTTGATCGCTTAAGAGCCAGAAAGAAGAGCTAGTGAGATAGCTCAGCACACTAAGCACCTACTTAGGCAAGTGCAGGGGCTGGGGTTCAATCCCTTGTACTGCATACCTCTCTAGCCCTGTCCCCAGGCACACTGAGCCGGCCACTGATATTAGGCAGGGTGCAAGCACAGGTAATTCCAGTGGTGGGAAGGCTGAAAACAAGAGGATCACCTGGAGTCTGATCTGTGTAATGAGACTCTGTACCAAATATATTTTGGTACAGACAGAGTGAGAAAGAGTAGAACAAAATATAGCACTTCTTATATAGCAATATCACAAACTACTTTTTTGACAGAACTGGGGATTGAATTCAGGCCCATGCACTTTCCAAAGAAGCACTTATCCCACTGAGCCATCTCCCCAGCCCCTGTTATCACAATATATTTGATGAATATTCTGTTCTGATGTCCTCATGACTCTCTCATCCTAGTTTTGCCCTCTGCTGCCAAGGTCAGCATCACTTTACAGTCCAGGATCGATCCCAGTATCGTATGCTTTGGCTGTCCCAAAATCAGGTATGGTGGTGCGTGTTTGTAATCCCAGTACTAGGAAGGCTGATACAAGAGAGTCACTCTGAATCCGAACTAAGTAGTGATACCATGTATCAAAAAAGCAAAGAAAGAAAGAAAGAAAGAAAGAAAGAAAGAAAGAAAGAAAGAAAGAAAGAAAGAAAGAAAGAAAGAAAGA
>PVKA01037763.1:0-20762 GCA_004027165.1 Ctenomys sociabilis | reverse complement strand
TAAAAAAAAAAAAAAAAAGTCTGCAAGTCAAAAGGTCATTCTCCAAGTTTGTAAATAAAATTGCAAAGGGAGTCTCAAGAAAGAAGTGGGAAGAAGGAAGGAAGGAAGGTAGAAAGGCCCACAAGTTACATAAAATAATGCTGTGGAAAACAAGGCAGGGTAATTCTTTTAACCTTGTGTCCTAAAAGGCCAAGTGGGGGGACAGAAGTGGAGAGGGGGAAAGAGAGGAAGAGAAAGAGGCAGAGGAAAATAAAAGCAAGAGAAGTTTGCAAAGAAATGTGTGCTTCGGGTCGTACAATAGGAAAATGTAGCCACTGCCCTGCTTCAGACAGACATTTCTAATTTGTTCCGTCTGTCAGGAGGGGTCTATGAGAGATTTGGGTGTAAATTCATTATCTCTGGCAACGCAGAACGTAGTGTGGGGACTGAAAAAGACCGTGGCAATGGATGAACAATAGGGCTTCAGTTCATCAGTAACAAAAGCAGTGGGGAAATTGGTTGAGTTTCAGAGCACGTCCTCCTCGGCAGAGGGGGCTGGACTAGACCTTGGACAGCCCCCCCAAAAACTTGCCGAGCCTCGCACACACCACTTCACTCTCCACTGCGAGGCTCAAGGAGCAAGTGCCTGGCGTGGGGGGGGGAAGTTGGCTTTTTTTCCTCCTTGATCTTTTGCGCCCTGCTCTCTCTCTCTCTCTTCCCACAAGGGAAGACCCGTTTCAACTATTTTAGACGCAATCAAGCAAGAATCACCATATGGAATTGAGCGGCAGTTTTAAATATGCGAAGGAGAGGAATGATCAGAATTTTTTTCTTTTTGTTTTTTTCTTTTTCTCTTCTTTTTTTTTTTTTTTTTTTTTTTTTTGAGACGCCAAAAGGAACCTGTGTGTGTGCTGCAGCCGCGGTGGGACTGGATCTTGTCTCTTCTGGCTGGAGCGTCTCGATTCCTGTCCTGATGGATTTGGGGGGCTGCACTGCCTGGCGCTAGGAGGTCAAGTGAGTATCTCGGCGGCCCGCAGGCTGCCACTGGGTCGGCGGTGCGGGCCTCACTGCCCGCCGCGCCCGCGCTCGCGCTCTTCGCCTCGCTCAGGAGCCCGCGTCCGCAGACCCCACCGCGGACCGCTCCGAGCGCCAGTCCGGGGCTTTGCTACAGCTAATTGATCGTGAGCCTAGGATGCCAGACCTGTTGATCTCGGGAGCTGACTGAGCCCCGACTGTTAATTATGCACCGGCCTAACTCCCCCCCCCCCCGTCCTCCCTCCCTAGTCGCAGAAAGAGGCCAGGAAAATTTCGTTTTGGAGAACAGAATTTTGTAGAGGATTTTGTGCTGTTGGTGGGACTTTGCCTTCTTAAATTTCCAGCTAAATGCGTTACTAATTTCTGGATTCGCGTTTTGAATAATTCACCTCCTTTAACCTTCCCAAAGTTGCAAATACGTTCCAAGGAAGCGAGGGTCTGATTAGATCTTGCTGCAAACTTATGTAAGGGAGCTAACTCGAGCTGCTGGCTCTCCACTTCCTTTTTCTCTTTGCCTTTTGCAACTGTAGAGGCGAGAGGCCGCTGCGCTGGGTTATCCCACATTAAGCTTCATCTGCGTGCCTGCCACCTTCTTGGTTAGTTGCTGGGACCTAATTCCCAGCTCCGAGAGCTGCTGGTGTCGGAACAGAGCCCGGGGCTTAGCGGTTTGTTTGCGCCCAGACCTGGCTGGAGAAGACAAGATCTTTCCGTGGCCTGGACTTCACCGCGGAAACCCAGGGCGTGGGGGAACCCGCACGATACATTTGCAGGGGATCTGCGGCCTCTCCTCTTGCACTTGTGCCCGCAGCATCTGATTGGAAGCTGTCTGAAGGGGTCAGGGCCGTAGTGGCATCGGTCAGAAGTTAGACCGCAGGCCTGTCAAGTCTCGGCCACGGCCGGGGTCCCCTTGGAGCTGTGAGCGCCTCAGGCTCGCACGCACTTTCCTCCCTCTTCTGGTGCCCACAGCCGCCTGCCTCGACACCCTCCTCCACCTTGGTACAGTAATTTGGGCGCTGTCTCAGGACCGAGCTACTGTAGTCAGCGTAATTGAGCCGGGGCAGTACTTTCATTTTGCAAAACCAATAGCCCCACCCTAAAAGTCCATAATAACAATAAGCATAAAAATCATAAAAGAAAAGCAACCTATTTTCGGGAGGGTAAGACTTCGCGAATATTGGGTCATGGGGGGATTGGGGAAAGAGAATAAAAAAATCCTCCACTTTACAGCAATCAGGTTTTACATTATTCATTGATTTACTGGAGAGGAGAGCCAATCAGGAGCCATAGACATGAATGCACATCTCACGGAGCTGTGGCCTTACAGTAAACTATTTGCATCTTGCTAATGGATTAGACATTTATCCAGGGATTCCCATTGTTTGAAAGGCCTGCAAATCCAGTCTCTTAGATATTTAGAAAATATGACTTTGTTCCCAAAATCCTTACATGGAAGCACCTTCACTCCTCTTTTGTATGGCAGGTTACAAGGTTCAAATCCCTAATGTTTTTTAAGGCCCTCTCCTTTACAAGCTAAAAATAAAAGGAAGAAAGAAAAAATTAATTTTCCAAACCCCTCCAGATTCTGCATATTTTGCATTTCTATTATTATGCATGTCTCCATTTAAATGCAAATTAGCATATTTAACCCTGTGAATGCTGGAAGCCAGGCAATGCTGTACTGGATTTGATGGAGTCTCTTAGCATTTTAAAGATTCATAGTAATTGCAATCCTTTAAAGGAAGCCATATCTAGATACAATTTTATGTGTATATATGTATATATAAAAATTGTAATCATTTGTTTTCTTGACTATTTTTCAGATGAAACTGCACAGAAACATAAAATGAATATATTGTGTATCGAACCAACCAAAGGTAATTTTATAATTTGCATTTGATAAAAATCAAAGTGTTGTACAATCAAAACAGCTATTATTTACTAGGTGCCAGGCCCAAATGTGTTCTATATCTTCCAGTGCAGTAGATATAATTCCATTAAAATTTAAGTATGTACAGTATTTTTCTTTGTAAGGAATCTTTGTATATAATACACATCAAGCATAACACCAGCATAATATATACCTGCCTATATAGAAACTTGAGATGCAGAAGAGATAATAGGACATTTTATTAGAAAGTAACCTAATCAAGTACCTCACCTGACTGCTATACATTAAAGGCTTTCATAAAGAACATGTCACTGTGTCAGTGAACTGTGATTCACATACATGGGAATCACATACACTGAATATGAAAAAGGGAATTAACTGGCAGCCAATTCTTTATATACCTGCACTAGAGTGAATGGGGTTCGGAGATGTTCTAGGTATTGGTAGTGAACTTGGTGAATTTGAATTTATTAAATTGTATATTTCAGAACCAAATATGTGGAAAATTATAACTTTTTACTTTTAACTTCAGTAAAGCTTGTTATTCCCAAGTAAACTGGGATGTTTCAATTCATGTTTCAGCCATCTGGAGACCTATAAAAAGATTAAAAACAAGCATGACAATCACATCCTAATCTACTAGCTATTAATGGGAATTTATTATATAAGGAGCAGGGAAGCTATTTGAATTCAGTGTGTCCTTCAGTATGCAAATTTTAGGACAGCGCTCTGTAGCCCAGCTAAGTAGCTTTCTGAAAGCAAAAGTATGTAATTTAAAAACATGTAGGTGTGAAGAGTTGTTCTAAGTGTGCGACAGACATTGGCAGGCGTATTTAGAGCTACACAATTGCTTCACCTTGTCTCACATTCTAAACAATAACACAGTCCTTGAAAGACATACATATGATAAGCTACAATAGAAGCCTTGGCAATACTTGACATGTGCAGGTACTTACTCTTAAGCTTTGCTCTGTATGTTTTACTTCTTTTATATCTTGGCGATGACAGAACAGCAAAATATTTAATTGGTTGTATAACTAGTGGACACACTGCCCACAATCTTCATATTGGTTCATCCCACTTATTGGGGTTCTCTGATGGTTGGTGGGCCAGGTTAGTAGGCCAGTCCTAGAGTAAATTGACATATGGGATGTTGCCCTAGAAGATGCTATTTTAAGATAGTACCTTCAGTTTCTAATTGTAGGGGCATCTCACATATGTGTGCTGGCTCTTACCATTAGTACTTCACTTCTGAAGAAGCATTTAATTGTTGAGTGTGGAAATAGAACCATAATGGTTTGAAGATTTACATAAATATAGTTAATACACACAGAAACATACATGCACCAAGCCTCGCTACTCTCAGTATCCCCCTCCCAAGTACATATAAGGCAAAGAGACATTCTAAACATATGTGGAGTCTATTGAGCTTTGACTTACGGAATTGAATACATTTGATCACATGCTTACTTTATGTAACACATGCCAAATGATTAATGATTCAAGCCTAGGTCTTGGAAGGCAGAGCCATAATGATCTTCAGTGTTCTGATGCTTCAAAGCTCATTAGAGTTTTATGTAATGTCAGAAATGCCCTGTGCCTCTGTGTTGTTTTACATTTTTCCTTAGATAGTTCAATAAAGATCATGAGTGTGTTTCCCTGAATCGGTGTGTGTAGTTTGCATGTATGCTTCATGCCCAACTTAAGACAGCCATTTCTGGTTGCACTTCTTGTTCCATACTTTGGCAAGATGCATAGATGACCAATCTCCATGGCTTAGTCTTTTCTTCGTAAACAGGGCCAGAATGCTCACCACAAAAGTAGATAAATACAAAAATCTAAGGAAAAGTTGGCATCTATATTATTAAATCTTATCCTTCATTGGTGTGATATTGCTATTTCAACTCTGCATTGGGGGCTTTTCTTAGCAACTCTGGTTTTCTTCACCTGTCAGTCTTTTCTACAAGGATTACATATGTGTGCTTTGTATGTAATTAGATAAGCATGTTCATACTCATGTCTTAAATGAATAAATGACTGAATTAGTGACAGTGCATGTTAACTCTGAAAGGGTTTTAGTCATTCATTGGGGAGATAGCCAACCTATAGAAATGAGTGTATTGTGATAAACTAGGGATGTGTGTAGTGAATATTAAGAATGATCACATTCTTTTGTAGCATAAATTTTCAAGAATAGTAACATCACCAAACAAAACTTATAATTTTGAAGAACAGCTCATGAAGTTCACCCATGGTGAATAGGCATCTTATTTAGACTATGTAAGATTTTTTAAAAATACCTAAGATTTTTTTTTTTAGGAACATCTGAATGTTAGAACTGTATATGTTTGAGATACAATAGGCATATTACCTGTTAGGAAGGTGAGAAAGAGAAAGAGGGGAAAAAACCAGGATTCCTTGAAGTGATAATATTTGCACTTTGAGAAAGTTCTTAGAAAAGAAATTAGATGAATTAATTAATAAAATATCATTCCTCTGGAGATAGGAGGAAAACGGGGATGGGAGAAGGGAAGGTGGGAGCAGGGCATACTCTGAGCATCCAGGTGGTTTATTGGTATTTTTCAGGAGGTAACAATACTTTTACAAATAGCTTTATAGGACTAGTATATTTTGCCCTTCTGTATGAAAATAAATGTTTAAGATAATAGGCAAAGGCTCAGCATTTTCATTCCAGCAGAGTTGTATACATTAGAAACTATTGCTGCAGTCTTTACCTGTGCTACATTCTAACACACATACACACACACACACACACACAATCTATGCAGTCATTAAATAAAAAGCCAACAACAGGAAGTACACCTGCTCAAAGCATTCAGTTTGAACTTACATGACAAAATATGCAGCCCTATCGCCATGGCACATAGATACAAAACATGACTGCGCTGTGAAACCATTAAAAACACAGCGCCAGAGCAAACTGTCAGTGTAATCGCACATAGACTCACTGCGTAATACAGATCTGATTCCCAGCCCCAAGAAAGCAAGGCCCTGCTTTAAGCAATAGCAAAGTGCCTTCCATCTGTCTGCCTATGCAATCTGCCAGAAGAGAAACGCAGGCAAAGACATTCCCCAGACCTGAAATGCTTTTATCTGTCCTTAGAGAGAAATTTCTTCCAGTCTTTGGATATTAGCACGATCTACACTAGCGCGGAGGAAGGAAAAGGCCGAGAGTTGATTTTCCAGGAGCGGTCCGTAGTGCTAGCGGAAGAAATGTTGCTTGAGAAAATAGGGCTTGTTGCAGTGCTGCTGCTGTGGTTGCTCCTGCAGCCTCTGTCACTCGCTGCTCGGGCGGCAGGCGTGGGGCAGTTGGGTGATCATTGATGCATATCAATAACCGTGTACTTGAGATTTCTCATGACATCATCATTACCTTGGTCTCCCGCGGTCTCGAACCTTTGACCTTGCCGGGCTGGCCCACATTTTGGCAGTAAAAGCCCCTCCAATGATGGCCCTTTTCTCCTCCTTTCAGACCGGGGACCAGCAAGACGGCATCTTCCCGCGGAGAAGCCCTATGAAATCGAGGATCTTTCCCTAAGATATTCACGTACAAGACGTGTACAATCAAGCTGCCACCGCTTGGTAAAAAAGCTCACGATGCCTAACCCCAAAAGATCAGGAGCCGATCTTTGAATCTGCTGTCACTTCTAGAGAACGGAATTTTTTCCCTTCCTCCTTAACCTGCTCTGGAAATTGCCGCTGGCTTTTTACATCTCTATAGAGGAAGGCGAAAGAGTCTGGAGTGAGAACGAAGCAATTTACAATGCAAATAGAGGCCCGAGAAGGGAAGGCCGCTGCTGCTCCCTCCTAACAGCGCACTGCACCTTAATAGCTGGTTTTATTTTCTGATATTAATAGATGAATGATTGGCTAACGCTGCGGAGATTACTTGCTGAAAGGGGAAAAAAAAGTTCGGAATAAACTCTGAAGGCCGCAGATCTTATTTGGATGTTTTAGCCACACATACACAAACAGAAACCAGGTCATATTTACATAAAAGGAGGAATCCGAAGAAGGGCCGGGGTCCTGGAGGGCGACTCGTCCTGGCAGCCGCGAAGGATGGAGACCTGCAGTCTGGCGAGAAGAGGTCGGAGGCCAGAGAGGGAAGAGAGTTGTTATCTTTGGTTATCTAGCTGTATGAGTGTATTGGTCTTCATAAAGCTAGATAACCGAAAGTAAGAACTCCTTCAAGATCGCCGGGCGGCGTGAGAACGAAAAGACTCCGACCAAGAGACAGTAAAAACCAGAAAGGTCAGGAATACTTATTGAATCTAACTTTGTTGTGGTTTTTGTCTTTCCATAAAAGGTGGGATGCGAGGAAATTAAGCGACGCAAGATGTTGAAATTTTTAAAAAGTGCCAGGTTTGGGGGAAGGGTCGTTAGAGCTGTAAAGACTTGGGTCGTACTGTTGAGTAAAGATGCGTGTGTAATTTGTGCTGTTTTAAGGCCAAAGTTTATATACGAGGGATTATTTTTTCTTAGGAAGCTGTTGTAGAGATGTTGACAACTGGTTTAAAAATGAGTCCATGATTATGTGGACTTGGGCAGTTCCCTTCTCTAGCCCCTCCCCCCCCAAATCTGAAGCTTGAGCTTGGAAACTACTTTAAATGTATTGCAGCTGAATGTCAAATCCTATGAAGTTAGATTTTCAGAAAAGTTTATCCTGCGAAGTTAAAAATTTATATCTACTGAGGACTTAGTACTAGAGAACTTAGTACTAGCAGGGCAAATGGGGGGGGGGGACCAGCAAAGGCCGATTTTGATTCTTCTATTCAAAATACAAGGGCAGATGCTTCTCTGCTCCAGGAGGGTTTCCTTGAGGAAGCTGCTGAAGCAGAAAGACGTGATGGAGACGAGATCGCCTCCCCTCTTGTCAGAGTGTTAAAAAAATGTTCTGTCTTACTCAGCGCCTAGCATTGGAAATGAAAGTGACATTTACGCCACAACCCACGTGGGCGCCTCCTCTTTTTTTGTTTAAGGATGATCAGGTCTATCCAGGAAACAGCTCTGGCATCCCAAACTGAAATAATTAGGACGTATATAGACCTGACAAAAATGGAAAGGGGGTGGGGAATCGGAGGGTCTGTCTTGCCTAATTGATTCCGCTAAACGGAACGCAGGAGATGTGAACGGCGGGACGCTCTGATTCCCACGCTCGGGGGCAAGTGGTAAAGCGGCCGGCAGCCTATGACGGACAGCCCTGTTGGGGGGTAGGGTATGAAAAAAACATCAAGTGCACACACCGTACTCGTCTCCATCGCTTAAGAAGGTAAAGGCATTTCCCACCCACAGCCATCTGCAGCCTCCCAAATGGCAGCGCCAACTGGTCTGTTAGCTGCTGCTTGCTGTGCGTTTCTGTTCTTTTTCTTTTCTTTCTTTCTTTCTTTCTTTCTTTCTTTCTTTCTTTCTTTCTTTCTTTCTTTCTTTCTTTCTTTCTTTCTTTCTTTCTTTCTTTCTTTCTTTCTTTTTTCCTCCACCGCTGTTTAATCTGCTGGCCGTGATGAAGTTTGGCTTCTGAAGTTTAGTTGAGATTTTTCATTATCTAAGCAGACCTCGTAGAAAGTGACTCCAAGGAAGTGCCATCACTGCCTGGCCCTGGGTGACATCCTAGGCATGTCCTCAGGGCCCGCTGGCCACCCTTTCTGTTTTTGTTTTGGCTGGGATATACTTGCAAGTCCACAGCTTCTTGCCACAGTCACTGTTACGACTTCATCAGCTTGTTCACCTCTCTGTGTGACACACCTAGAAGCCTGGCTCCACGATGCTAATTGGAGCCAGTAGAAGTAAGACTATAAAGTCATCAGTTGAGAGAAAGTGTATTACAATCACAATGTGAGAAAGGTGGTTTTGGAACAGTCCCAGCCAGATGCATTCCAAGTGGCCACTTTGGCTTAATTTAAAAATAACTATGTTTGGCACAAACTTTGAGGTTTTGGGAACCCCCACTGCAATGGCTCCGTGAAGGTCCTCACATTACACCACACAACCAAACCAACGTTTGTATGGGCATTTACACATAAATACCACCACAGAGAAATGACCCAACAGCCTGTTTACATCCTCATGGCCTACACTGCTTACACTCCTAAGTAGTATACCGTTCTTCTTCAAAGCCAGTCCATTTTGCTTTGTAGCTTCAACTCTTTGTGAGCCTTCAGACTGGAAAAGCCAGTAAAACCACTGAGGGTTTCACTTAGAAGCTCAGAGAGACTTTAATAAGGTAAATTCTCGATTTGGCTGCTGAACACGTGCCCAAGTTTTACTACTGTGGTGACTGTTGAGAAGACCCTTGTTTATTTACATTTGAAGCACTGTTTGTGCAAACAACCTTTCGTTGTTAAGTGCCTGTATTCCTTTCACTTGTTCCGTGTCCAGGGGTGCTATTTACCTAGAACCATTGTCTACTACAATTAACATTTACATTACAAAGTGTGTGGTTTTTCTTTCTCAAGGAGGTTCAATTAAGGCAATAAGATGTTTGCTGGGGAAACCTATTGTTTACTGAAAGCTCTCAATGGAGTCAAATTACTGAAGCTTTTTTGCCTACATCTTGGTCTTTTCTGTAAATATGTTAAATATAACATCTAAGGAAAATAAACAATATTATAATTATGTGTTTGCCATTGTCATACCAAACTTGCTTTGTATCATACTAATGTTGCATAACTTATCAATCAATAAAAATACATTTCAATGTTCTTTTCATTTTATTTTTTGCTCTTGCTGCAACATGTCCCAATTTTTTCTTTTTTCGATTACACATCAAACTCCCGACATCTTGTTTTATTTGTGTGTGTTGAAGAGTTACCGTATCTGAGCATGGGGCTGCAGGGTGCCAAGGTAATCTCTCCAATGACCTTATAATAAGGTGATATTTCTTTGAAATCTGAAATATTCCAAAGGCATGCACATTTAAGTCAAAAGAAGTGTAAATATCAGTTAAGTAGTTCTTTGAAAGCTAGTTTTTAACATTGGCAGAAACCGGATCAAGTTTATTTAGCAAACCACTGCATTGTAAAACAGCTGGAGCGAAGTTGCGGGTTGCGTGAGCGTGCATGTTAACTAGCGGCAGCCAGGCGCAGGCTTTGTGAAAGGGAGCAGCAGATTGCTGTGCAAGGCCAATGTTAAAAAGGCAGCTGAATTTAACACCATCTGGAAGAAAAGGTCCCTTCACGACTTTCTCACACCGTCAGACAAAACTAGTGTCTCTTGTTCCTAGCCCTTGTCTACGCAACCATACAATACTGAGTCATTATACTTTTGCTGAGAGAAAATTTGAGAACACAATATGGGTAACCAGTGAATGACCAAGTTTCATTGTACCCGCTTAAGTCGATTGAAATCTACGTCTAGAGCTATGAATGGTAGCATTGTTTTCCTCACCAGGGCTGTACTAAATGTCAGCACAGTGTAAAGAAAAACCTGAAGTCTGCAAATAACTTACCAGATCTCAATTATAATATTTTCCCACACTAGAACTAATATCATTGCGAGGGGGCTACACTGCAGAAAATAAAAAAAAAAAAAAGCAAGGAAAAGAAATGAGAGTTCATTAGGAAGTTATTTTATTCAGATAAACATTTCAGATGGGAACTTCCATTCAGGCTACAGGCTGAGTGGAGGACTGGGATTCATTACTTGGAAGTTCAAGTTACAAAAACGCTCCTTGGACAATTAAAATAGAATAAAATAAACACCTACTTCTACCTGAAACCCTCTCTTACTAAATATCAGCAGTCTCTACTTGGGTTTTATTGCTGCAGTTCTGCTTAGAGTTGTGGGTGAGGATCCAGTTTAAATATGCTTCAAATCTGGGCATACTGCTCTCTGAAAGTTTGGCACTGTGATTGACATTGGAAAAGAACACCATGGGCGTGTATTTCCAAAAATACACAAGAACCTTCTGGCACCTCCCTGGGTGGATTCTAGAGCCCTCAAAAATATGCTATCCCTTCATGTTTGCCCCTCCCTGCATTTTCTGCTTTTCTTTTCCCTCTCATGATGTGTACAAATGAGTTCTTTTGGGGGTTAACATTCACATAATCTATTTGTCTGTAAACAGTCAAAAAAGGGAAACAAAGCAGTTCAAGAGAGGAAAGGAATTGGTTGTGTATGTTTTATTAGGATGTCTACTTTAAATATAATTGACTTTGCAATTTTGTTATCGTGTCACCAAGTGTCGCATAGTTCTTAACATGTAAGTGCAAAACAATGAGTAATTGCTGTTTTGCTGAATAATACATCTGAGTTGCCAACGTCAAAGGTATTATTTTGTGTATTTCTAAACAGGAACGATAACTGAAGGTTTTGACATCTAGAGTTTTTTCTTAAAATACTTATAAAAAGATGATAAAATGATACACTTAAAAGTAAACATAAAGGCTTAACCAACTCATTTTCCTTGTCCTACTTTATGATGCTAGAGAATCAACAGCAAAAGGTCACTTAATGATCAGATTGGAAAAAAAGATACCATGAACACTTTAAAAAAAAAATCCAAGAGAAAAATTAAAATGGAAGCTGGATAGAACTTAAAAAAAAAAATACAGAGGGGAGGCTTCTGCACCATCTTTGCAGAATGGGAATGGACTTCTTTACCAGGATGTGTCCCGTACTGAAGTTACCACTAATATGCATAATAATGGGATAAGTGTATTATTTATATTCAAAATGGAATATTTTCCAAAGTGGCTTTTCTTTAAATCTTCTTAAACTCTAAATTTTGTGCCACTGGTGCTCTTTGTGTATCTCTTAAAAATTAAAATGATTTTATTTGGGAATATATGAAACTGTAATCTGATTTTGTGTAGTTGTATGAAAACTAAGAATCCATTTAAATAATAAGAGAGAAGGATGAGTGCACTGGATATCCAGAGACACTCTCCCTGTTGATGGGACTACATGTAAACACTGGAAAATGTTTTAGCATTTTAAGAATTTTGGCTTTTTAGGAATGGAGAAATGAGCCCAAATAATTTATTTTCTTTTCAATGTGACTAGAAAATAAATTTTAGAGCATGTGACTATTTAGGTCTCTTCCCCAGTATATCTCTGGACCTATGATTGTGCCTTACGAATACTGATGCCCTTGTCCCACTGTACCTTTCTGTGACTTACCTTTCTCACTTCTAGAACGAATGAAACACTGCATCATCTTTTGCACTGGGATGGTTACTGGTTGGTGCTAGTGACAGATCAGTGACAGGGGATGAGCTGTCCCTTATGATTAAGAACTAATTGGAACCCAAGTTCCTGAGTAAAAAGCTATCTGGAGGAGCGGGTCAATTGTTTTAGCATTAGTGCTTAGAGATGGTTAAACAGTCCTACAGCGGTGGGGCATGTCAGGCCGTTTTTCAGTGTCTCTGGATTGTAATGGATGGCTTTGTGACCCTGCTTTCTCTGCTCCTGGGCTTCTTAGCACAAGTTACAGAAGCTGGGGCAGAAATGAGCAGAAACCTCCACTCCCTTTGCTTCCAGAAGCCGTGTCCCCCTGGCGGGAAGCGCTCGGCGTTCTCGGGGCTGGGCAGAAACGCGGGCGCGCGCTGCGGCTGGCGGCCGAGGCCCTGCCGTCCCGCCCCGCAGAGCCGCGACCTCCCTCCGGGAAGCGCGGGATGCTGAGCCGCGTTTGTTCCGAGCGAGGCCACTCCGTACTCTTGGCGGTCCCACGCCGTTTTAGCACTGCGGCGGCACAAAGCGGGCTGCAGAGCTAAAAATAGTCCCGCGTGGGCGGCCCTGCGCCCGGGCGCGGACGCGCGGGGCCAGGAGAGGCGGCGGCGCAGGCTCCGCTCGGCGCCGGGGCAGCACCACACCGCCTCCCGCGACCGCCCGCTGCCCGAGTCCGCCCGCAGCTGCGGCTGCTCAGCGCCCTCCCCGGAAGCCGGCGCCTGATTGGTGTTTCCCGGGAGACGGGCTCCAGGGCCGCGGAGCTGGTGCGCAGGCGCACGCGCCCCCGAGGGCGAGAGGGGAGGGCGGGGGAGCTGCCCAGGTTTGCGCACGCGCGCCGGCTGCCGCGCCCGCAGCTTGCAGCTGGACCCGCGGGGATCTCTCGGTGGAGAGGGCTGCTGGGCCGGCCGTTCGCGGGTTCTGGAGCCACCTGCTCCCGAGCCCCTCGCCCGAAGCCTGGGCTCCGCGCTGAGCCCGCCGGGACCGCGCGGCGGGGGTCCGGGCGGGGTGGCGTCGAGCTGCCCCTGGACAGGCGTCCTCGGCGCGCCTCCATCCCGGGCCTCAGTGTCCCGGCTGTGCCCGGGCTGCTCTTCAGGTGTCCCGCGGACAATCGATGACGATCATACCCAACTTCCCCTTAAAACCTACGAAACGAGAGGGATCTGGGCAAGGTGGTTGTTGGAGTTCTGGGCGCAGCGCATCCCGACCTGGCGGCCCGCGCCGCTCCCAGCCTCCTCCCAGCGGGAGCTCGAGGAGCATCTTGTCGCCCACCAGATTGCTGGAGATACTCATCTCCTTGTTGGATGGATACCGTAGAACTTGTTCGGAGATTACTTTAAAAAGAGAGTTGGGTCTTAAGCACGCACTAAAGCCAGTTAATAACATCATGCATGGACATTTAAACTTGATGTAAGTTGCAGAGAGGATTAGGGGAAGTCACGCTGTGCACAGCTAATGATACCATCTTAACTCTAACCGGGCTAAATCCACTTCTCCCGCCCGCCCGGCGCAGGTCCGGCTTCTCGGTGAGACTGGGAAGGAGGCCGGACCCGGGAGAAGCCACCCTGGCCCTCCTCCAGAGGACACTGGTCTTCCCGGGAGGCCCCGGGTGGGTGCAAGCAGGAGGTGAACCCAGGCGTCCTGGTGTGCCGGCTCCCAATTCGTTTAAACTACTCTGATTTTGTTGACCTTTAGGCAGGGTCTGTAGGGAGCTCCAGTGAGGTTTTGGGGTTCCTGGGACGGTGGCATTCTTGCTGCTGGTCTATTTGCATTACAAAGACTGATGACTTTCACTGCTACTCTTACAAAAGAAGTCAGGCTCAGTATTTCACAGGTAAATTTCGGAGCATATTATTAACAACTTCCTGTCACAGGCTTGCTCTACTAGTTTCAGACTGATGACTGTTTTCAGGCAGTTTGCGACTACTTTACGACAAGGCCAATTAGAAATAATCCTGGGAATGCTTCAAAAATGCTGTGTTTTTAAAACACTAACCTAACGATATTCATCTGCTTCTGTCGCTAAGTACCTCTCTGACAGATTTCTTGTGTTTCAAGTTTCTTTTAATAGTCATTTGCCCTGGGAAAACAAGCTATCAGGAGGGCTGTAACTGCATCCTGGCTTGTGGCATTATTTTCTTTAGTTTTAAATTTAAACTTGACAACGCTAAACTGTTTATGTCTTATATCATTAATAGCTTGTGCATATTACAAGAAGCTGATTAATGATTGGTGAAAACCTGTAAATAGTGAAGAACTACTTGAGATAAAGATTGTAACAACAACAAAAAGCAAACCAGCAGTAAACACTTTTTGTTATTTAGGCCACAAGAGTAACCCAGAATGTGTCTTAGCTTTGTCTTTGAGGGGTCAGAAATAATGTTTCTACTCACACAGACACACACACACACACACACACACACACACACACACACACACACACAGATACATACAAGCAAATTTACTGGGATGGAAGGATTTTTAACATGTAGGATGAAGATATTTTCACTGAAAAAGTATCTCAAACGTGTTAAAGTACGTATTTATCAATCCTGGCCTAATTTTAAAAAACTCTTATAATTTGTTTGCAGATAATATCTTCATGAAGACAATAATAGATTTAATATCATTGAAATTCAAAAGCCATAGACTTGCTTCCTGTCAAGACATCTCCTGTATAGCAATAATAGAAGTGTACTTAGTCCTTATTTTTAATTCAGTGAATAATAGGAAGTTACTTCAAACTGTTGCATGATGTGTCAGTATTTGAGCAGAACATGACTAATAGATTTTAGGCCTCATTTTTACAAAATACCTAGGTTGCATACTGTAACTGCTCAATGTATATTATTTTGATGTATTAAATTACCACTTAGATATGTTGATGTTTCGAAGTGATGGAGCTGAGGAAGTTGAATGGTCTGCGGCCAACTCAAACCTGTTTAAAGCTTTAACTTGAAGTTTCCACCATGGCTAATTCATGGCAAGTGGGTTGAAAGGAATGGAAGGAAAGGAATGATATAGATTCTGACTTCAGGGTTCAAGATATATGCATCTTGAGTCATTCTGATAGGTAAACATACTTAGGGAGCAAGGAGATAGATTTACAATTGTGCATCTTAGGAAAGTGACTCATCACAATTTGTATCTTCTTAGGTGAATAGAAGTAATGAAAAGTCCAGCTGTTCCCACATCAAGTTAGAAATTGCTGAGTGGCTTCGATTTTCACATAGTGATACACCCTCAATTACAGTCTGAAATCTCCATTTGCAGATACCACATAGGATTCCAGTGATTCGAACAGCATAGTACAAATACTGCATATATTTGGGCCAGATTTGGTTCAGATGGGCTAGTTGCTAAGGAAGAACCCATAGCATGACTGAGCGAACAGCAAATGTGCTACCTCTGCAGTAAGTAATCTCTCCACTTGCATGTCGGGCTCTCTGACAAGAGAGATGACTTGAATTTCTGTCATTTTTCTGGACTTTAGCCTTAAGGTCTATATTGTCACTTCAAAACATAAAGTGAACTAAATTTTTATTAATAATTATTATGAAGACAGACTTATTTTCTTAGCCACTGGAAATAGAAATCTGGCTTTATTTCTTACAAGTTACACTTAACTAGCTCTATTTTATTAGCAATTGTCTAATTCAATTTTGATTTTTCAAATTGCATTTTATCCTATAAAGAGCACTTCTGCTTAAAATGCAGTTGGAAAAGAGAAAAATATTTATGCTTTTATCACTTTAAGTGATCAAATACTGCAGTACTAGACATTAGAATATCATGTGCATCACTACATTATTAACTTAATCTAATGCTCAGAGTCATTACCCCATTCATGGGTGTCTTTCTGATATCTCTCCAGTCCACTGGATTTTGAAGTGTGATTATGTAAATTTTCTACTGATAAATAAATGACTATAATTGTACTTGAAATACCACTCAAATTCTTAAGACCATGGCATCTAAATAATATATTATGCATGCCTTAATTATTTATCAAGACTAATTCAAAATAACTGTAGGGCAAAGTGTACATTTATTTTTAAATAGTCATCCCCTTCCCCAATTTTTTTTAGGTTAACAAATATACCAAAAACTGGGGGATAAGAAAAAGGCTGATGGTTGGAATAAATAAACAGCAAGTTTATCCTTCAAGTAAACATCTTTGGTTTGCCCAATAATATTGTAAAGTTTGAGTAAGGGCTATGCCAGTCAGATTTTGGGCATGTGATATTAATGCCAGCTCAGTAAGAGTATTTGGTGATGACAAAAATCATGTCTAAGTGTTAAAGGTTGTGCAGGAAATACCTCACCATTCTTTGACAAGGAAAAGGAGAAAGTTAGGAAAGAAAGCATACCATACATGGTTATTTTTCAAAGCCATTCTACAGTGATGGTTAGGAAATTGCAAGATTCGAGCAAAAAGCCAGTCAAAGGGTGCTCCCTTCCAAGGATGGCTTTCCTTCGCTTAATTGTGGCTGAAGAGAGTCACAATAATTGAATGGCGCCATTGTTTCACATTGCAAAAGCTGTATTCAGAACTCTTGCCCTGCGCCTTTAAGGAAGCATGTGTGTGTTCTACCTACATAAATTCTAATTGTAGAATCCACTTTAATCACCACATAGAAATCATCTAAAGCCTCCTAAGTTCGTGAGCTATACACTTTTCCTTTCTGTTCTGCAAACCACACCTTATCTGGTTGCTAATGAAATACAGGAGATTGATTGCAGAAAATCTTCCAGGGAATATTTGCTGTCCCACATATAGTAAGCTCCATTTGGCGCATTAGCATTTAGCCATTTTATGCAAATTTAGAGAAAATGACTCATGTATATGATTTAATATGCATCAGCGATAACTCATACCACCCTTATAAGAAAAAAGAAATTAAAAATTCATTAGAAAACTAGACTAGTGTCACTACATGGTTAAAACATTATTAAAGCATATTTCAATGTTTTGCTTACACTCGTGTTCTCATCACGGTGCCACCATTTCATGACAAAGGCCGTAGAGGAGAAAACATTCAACTTAAAATGTCTGCTGGCACACATCGCTGGATTTGTGTGTCACTAAACAATGAGCGAGCCTAGCCTTGAATACCAACTATTTAATTAGCACTTTTGGAAGCCATGCATAGAAAATAGCTCATTTACATGCATCTGCTTAGCGATTAGTCCCATAAAAAGCTACCATTTTTTTTGTTGTTGTTTAATATAGCGAGCATTTTACCATTCGGCCATGAAAAAAAAATCAAAACATATGTTATTATTTTCGAATCCTGAAATCCAGAGATTTAATTAAAACAGGCAAAAGTCTTCATATTTATCTTCAAGGTATATTTAAATTATTTAATTTAACCTTAAGTGTACCATAAAAAGCTGGATACAAGTAATAATTAAGAACTTCAAAGGGCAACGGAAACCCTTTAATAGTCCTTGGTTTAATTAAAGGCTATTATTAGAAAGCTCTGGAATATACAGTTACATTTAATGACAAATGATGACTAGTAAAAGCAATATTTGAAAGTTATGAGTATCTTATTTTAAATACTGCTGATAGACTCTAGGAAGTATTTCTATCATTCCATTTTGAAAATAAATGACATGTATTTCTTGAAAAATCAAACTGATAAAATGAAAAGCCTGTTAGCTTAAGATGCTTTGCCTTTCATTAATTCTCTAGTCTACACATACCTGTCATGATCACAAATTAATTGTATGCTTCTTCAAAATCATTTCTGCCAATTTCAATGCCTTTAAGAGGATGTGTTTTTTTAGCACAGTGGAGAATTTATGAAGACATGCATGCAACTGTGTAAGGGTGAGGAACACCAAGGCTAGGCTTTGCTCAATCGTTATGGAATGTAAATTCTTCTTGGATACCAATTGATACTTGATATAACACTGATCAGTCCTTTCAAGTATTTGTATTGTCTACTGCATTTGTGTGAGTAGACAATTAGGCAGAAAAATGGGTGATTTCTAATCATTTTTAGAAGAGCATAAGCCATGTGTAAAATAAGAATAGGACATTTATGTAAAATTTGATGTTTTATTATAAGGATACTCACTGGCCTATTTTTATTTATGGATAGTTATTTGTATAAGGAATTTACATAGTTATAATTGAGGAATTATAGTGTATATATTAAAATTTAGTGATATATATATATATATATATCGCTAAAACTGTTGAATACTTTCAAAGTTCACGTAGAATGTTTCACTGATTCTAATTGTTAATAATCTTTACTAATTGGCTTAGGAACACATCTATAATAAAAATTGCCTACTTACTAAGCATATCAAGTTTCAGTTTTATAGAGTAATATGTCACTTAGAATGGTGTTCAATATAAGCTACGGGATACCAGGATATGTGATCTTGGAAAGATTACTTAAATATGTGGACATGAATCAAAATCTACCTAGCTTATTTTGCTACCTAGATGTGCCTTTTATATATTGAGTTCTATAATCTGAAAGCATTTGACTTCAATTTCTTATTTGATTATCCTCAAAACAGTATTATTCTCTGTTTTCTCATTGTTCTCCCCTGTTCCTCTTCCCAATGCACTGGCTCTCAAGATATGTATGCAGTGTGTAGAGTAAGAAATATTCCTGTCTTTTTTTTTTTTAATTCATGAATTTGGTACAGGGTTTCACTATGCAGCTCAGACTCACAGTGATCCTCCTGTTTTCAGCTTCCCCAGCACTGGGTTTGCAGGTGTGCACCACTGTTCCCCGACTTGGTGGGTGGCTAAGTGCTCCCAGAGGCAGGGCCAGCACTGCATGTGGTGCTAAGGATGGAACCTTGATTCCTGTGCTTGCCTAAGCAGGCACTTAGTCTGCTGAGCTATCTCACTAGCCTTTGAAGTATTCCTGTCTTGCTGTCTGATCAATACGTTGTATCTAGAAGACTGTTGGACACATATTAGATGCTCAGTAAGTGTTAGATGATGATGAAAGAATGAATGTGTTTTTGTATGCAATTAATCTTCCTGAGTGGCTCTTTCCCTAGAAATCTAAGAAATTCATTCAAATAGCCTGATTTCTCCAACATGGAAGCCCTCCTGAAGAAGCTGCTCGGTTTTGTTGATGTTACCTTTCCTGAATGGAGTAAACCCAGTGTCATTTGGGAGTGAGCCAGAGACTGTGCAGCCTTAAGCTAGCTTTGGGCTCTGCTTGCAGGAGACATAATGGGGGCTCCCCCGTGGATGTGTGTGAAATTGGCCATGGTAGAGGGCCCACTCACTGAACACCTGGAACTAAATCCTACAATGCAGGATTACACACATATGTCGAACAAAATATGTTCAGCTGATTTTAATATTTTTATTCCACTTTAATTAAAAAATCTAATGCATAGAGACATGTCACTGGTCAATGGCCAGAAGGACATTCAGTTTCAATGGATGACGAGAACTAAAGAAGTCAGAGTCTTCCTGCTTAGACCATCTCTCCCCCAACTTAGGGCCATTTTGTGAAGATCCTATTGGTTTCCTTATACCACTTGGAATTATGAGGAAAAATGTGAGGCAAAGCAGGACTCCTGAGGCTTCAGAATTAATCTTTGCAAGTACATCACCTGCAGTCAAAGAGCTACTTGGAGAATTTATATCATTGATTATATTTTCATGTAGAAATTGGAAAAAAAGAACTTGGGATATATGATTCTTATAAATAGTGAAATATCGTCTTTTCACATTTTCTCACAACATGGGTTCAAAATAGCAAATGTAAGATGGGAAACTCAATCTGATGAAGTGTTTATTAAGGTCACACCAGTTCATACCAATAAAGTTCTGAGGTTCTTATAAGGTAGCCAGTCAGTTTGTGAGATGATGTGCAACAAGCAGGTTCCCTCGCAAAAGGCGGAAAAAAAATGCATCATTACAGAAGTGCTGCTCTTTCCCATTTATGCACTATTGAGAATAAATATTCTGGATTTCGGAGTGAGTTAAATGTCTGATCAACTCCATTAAGTCTTGCAAGATTAGTGTTTTCTTGTTTTTCCTTTTTGAAGTAGGATCTAGTTATGTAGCTCAGGCTGGCCTCAAACTTATGACAATCTTTCTGCCACAGCCAACCAACTGCTGGGCCTACAAACATTTTGCTGCCATGCTTGGCTATTTCTTAGAAGATTACGAATGTAGTATTTTCATCTATGGCCTTGGGGTGGGAGCTGGGATGGCCACCAGGGCCTTGACACAGATATTTTTGCCTCTTCTCTTGACCTTTGTATTTATTTTAAAATAAGATCTCCTGAAATCATAAAATTTCCCCAATAGGGCTTGAATATACATCCTTCCTGCCTCTGCTTCACAAAGTTCTTGGGTTACATGAGCGCACCACCACACTTGGCTTTTTTTAAAGCTCACCACACTATGCATTTTTTAAAGCTATAATGGATTCTGTTTTGGTACAAGAAGGCACCAAATGATAAATTAAGAGATGATGACTGACTCTGAACTCTGGTAAAATCTGGACACAGACTGACATTGTCAACAAGTTTTGGCGGGGCATGGTGGCGCATGCCTGTAATCCCAGCACTCGGGAGGCTGAGGCAGGAGGATTGTTGTGAGTTTGAGACCAGCCTGAGCTACAAAGTGAGCCTAAGGCCAGCCTGCACTGCATAGTGAGACCCTGTCTCAAAAAGACAA